>JAAGNO010001267.1:36620-54225 GCA_033439905.1 Ceryle rudis
AGCATTGAATAAGCTGCAGCTCCCACCTATACTTCACAAAAGTGAAGCACTGTCTGCGAAGGATGTGATCTTGCAAAATCTACCCCACTAGTTCATGTGCTGTCAGAGGTCAGAGTGATGGCTGTAACATTCTCAATATTGTCAGCAATAACACTCCACTGGCAAAAACAAAATAATGAGGACACACGCAGCCCCAGGTCTGATAATAATTTCCCTTTTTGCCCTTCATAACATGCCATGTGATGTCTGCAGTCCTGTGTGTTGCCCTTTCCATGAACAAGTGCTTGGGGGAGCTTACGTAATCTTCTGCACAACTGGGTGGGCACCAGTAAAGCCAGCTTCCTTCTTCCTGTATGTCAATCAAATCAATCTGAAATTTGAATCACATTAGCTCTGTCATTGAAATTATACTTTGCTATTGTAAAAACTAAAAAAAAGTTAAAACCAGATCTTAATCCTACCATAACATTTCCTGTAGGAAGAGACACAGGGGTAAGAAAGTAACTACAAAGTTCATAATTCTGTTATCTTTCTGCTTGACTTCATCTTAATCGCCTATGGCATTTTTGTAAACTTTCAGTGTCTTAAACCCAAAGAAAAAGTAAAAAATTAGGTTGTTTTGTTGTTGGTTTGTTTGGTTTGTTTGTTTTTTTTTTAAATACCTAGGTACTAAGAAGACAAACGGCTTTTTCTTAATTGTTTTTGACGCTAGAAAGTATGGTTGGTTGAAATCTAAGTAGGCAGATTAATGTAGTAGAGCCTGTCTTCAGATCTGAGCAGCTCTGGCGTTTTTCCCAGGGCTTGCAAGTGATTTTTTTGTCATGTCAGAAACTGGTACCATACTTTTGGCACTGCCTATGACATCTGGGTAGAGCTGTCAAGCAGTAGGAGCCACACACCACCAGAGGGTGCCAATTACTTTCACAAGCAGGATCGCTGAAATAATCTTGTCAGGTAAATGCTACATTATTTACTGCGTGGACATGTTTAGAAGGTTGTACTGGCCATTAGACTGACCACCAAAAGCCTCTGGGTGGCACTTCTCGTGAACATAAAGCCATGTGAGCCAAAGTGTACAGCACACAGCCCTGTGACCAAGGGCAGCGTTGCAAATGCCTCTGGGCCCAATTCCAGAGACAGGATCAGTTGTATGATTTGAATGACTTCCTGCAAGAGCTATTTTAAAGCATATGATGTTCCACAGCCAAGAAATCTGCAGGCAAATGGGTCAATAACAAGGTGTGAGGACACAGGGATGTGTTAGGAGTGGTCTTCTTGCAGAGCAGACAATGAATTCCCAGTGTAGCATTTTAACTGTGCAGAGTTTGGTCACCTATCCATGTGCTTCTCTCTACATGGGTGAAATTTAAGAGTGCGATGGCTTGAAAGGTTTCCTTGTTACAGAGCAATGCACTCAGTAAGGATCTTCCCTTGCCCTTTTCTCTCTGCTACAGCAGCTGTTCTCTTCTGCAAATATTCCCGTTATAAACAGCCTTAGTGCTTCTCTAAGCCTCCAAAGTCACCAGTAGGAAACGTACAGAGAGGGAAACAAGTTTGGAGGTAATTACAGTAAAGGAACAATTTATGAATTATGAGCATTCTAAAGTGATAGTAATCTCTTAGAGTTCTACAGTATTAAAGCAGTTTGTGCTCTAACAATTTGGATTTTTGTGATCTGGGCTAAAGAATCTCTAACACTCAAGCAGAGTGAAAAATACACTGGTGGTCCTACATTGGATGGTTTTGTTGCTTGGTTTGGGTTTTTTTCGGGGGGGGGATGGAGGGATGGGGGTAGGGATGTGATGGATTAACCTTGGGCAGCTGTCAGACTCCCATCTAGCTGCTCTTTCACTCCACCTACTCAACAAAGCAGAGAGAAAATAGGATGGAAAAGCTCACAAGTTGACATAAAGACAGGGTGACTGCTTACCAATTACTGTCACAGGTAACACAGAGTTGCCTTAAGAAAGATTAATTTAATTTATCACCAATTAAGAATAGAATAGCACAATTAGAAACAAAGACAAAAACTAAAACACCCTCCTCCTGCCCCTCCTTCCTCCCAGTCTCTACTCCTTCACTCCTGATTTCTGAACCTCCTCTCCCACAGTGATGCAGGGTGATGAGGAATGGAGGTCATGATCAGTCCATTACAGGTCTTCTCTGCTGCTGCTTCCTCCTCATGTTTTTCCTCTGCTCCAGAATGTGTCCTTCCCACAGGCTGCAGCTTCCTTCAAGGTGTGTCTACCTGCTCTAACGAGGGGTTGTCCTCAGTGTGGACATCTGGTTCACCATGGCCCTCTCTAGGGGTTGCAGGGGAGTCTCTGCTTGGGTGCCAGAAGCACCCTCTCTCCCTCCTTCTTCTCTCACCTTGGTGTTTGAAGAAGAGCTGTTTCTCACACTTCTTTCTCACTCCTCTCTCTCAAATGCTGTGCAGCATAATTTACCCTTTCTTAAATATATGTTCTCAGAGTCTCCCCACCCATGGCTGAGAAGCTCAACTGTGTCCTGAGGTGGGTCAGTTGGAACCAGCTCTGTGAAATTTGTGGAACTAGCCTTACAGAGGCCACCCCTGCAGCTCCCCAACAGTGCCTGGACACCTGCACCCAATAGAAGGGATCAGGGGAAATCTACAACATGTAAATACCAAGATGAAGGGGAAAATGCAGAAAAGACTGAAGGAAAAAGGGGCATCTGTTGACTTAACCAAGAGGCTGAGGTTTCCTGGTTGAAAAAGGGAGCTGCAGGACACAAGGCAAATCATGCTTTAGCCAGAGCTCTGGAAGAATTTTCTAATGCAGAGAGGGATGGACAACAAAAGAAAACACTTTATAGGTAAAATAATTAATAATAAACTTATTATTTCATTTTTTCTGAGAGATGTTTTTTTTCCCAGAAGAAGTATCAGAATCAGTTTAAGAGGAAGATGGAGCAAGAAGAAAGTGGAGGTGAATTAAACTCAAAACTTGTCCATGTCCTGTGGCATCCCATCCTTGCAGAAATTTACTAGTTAGCTTTACAGTGAAACTAGGAGATATTTTTGTGTTTTGCCTGGATGCACATGAATTCATTTATGTGTCCACTAACATCCCATGCCAAGCCACTCTCTGACTCAACGGAATGTTATTGACATCTTCTTCACTTTCCAGTAATTAAGTTTCTTTCTAGACTACAATGATAAATCAATTAATTGTCTAGTGATTTAGTTTCAGAAAGGGTAAGAGCTGCAGGTATCCAGATGTGTCCGTGAATAAGTAGGAAAGCTCATTCTTGGCTACTGGAACTGTTGGTGATTAGTTTTGACTATAAGTGAAACATAGCAGGGAAGGATGTTCACAGCTGCCTGCTGCAGTAAAGCATATAAGATTTCTGCATATGGTAGGACTTCTTACAGGCTGAAAGTTAAGCCACAGTCCCCTGGTGATTCTAGGCCAAAATAATGATAGGAAGGAGTTTGCATATCTAATATATATGTACCACATTCCCCTCTGCATCCAGCTTCTGAAAAGGTGTCGGGTGTTTCCACACAGATGCCTCTGCTTAGAGCTGACCAAGCAGACAGAGGAAATACATTAGAAAAGAATTGTCTGTATGTGGGGAAATGTTAACTTTTATGTCTCTTTAAAGCATTATAAGTGCCCATTAGTGAGGAAGTCAAGGAGTCAGTTGTTCTCAGGAGGGATATATCTGCATTCATTGGAGTGCTTGTGTTGCAGACCCTGACTTTGTAATGTGACCCATCCCTTAATTCCTTATGAACCACTATCAGATCTGGGGACCATGTGATCAGGAATGTCATCAGGAAACACACAGGAGACCAGGTCTGCAAAGGCAGTGAGAAACCTTCCTGTCCTGGATCTTCATGTTAAGTAGGTACAGGATTCCCTCCAGAAAATCTGCATATTTGGCAACTAAATTTGTTATTATTTTTTTATCAGTTTCAGGCTGCTTCTATTGCACATGAAAATGACTAATTTTCTCCTTTTCTTTATTGTCCTTGGTATGATGTAAATTCTCAGAAGTAATATGAGAGAATGGATCAGGCAGATTTTGGCAGGAAATTGCCTGACTGGGTTTGCATGGCATTCCCAAGGCACTGACTGAAGGTTCATTCACACTGCACAAAGCTGTGTCTTTGTTTTCAGAGTCTTGGAGAAAAGGAGGCCATCTGAGGTACTTGAGGGAAACTCCAAAATGATTTCTGATGTCAGCGGGGCATATAGGAGTTCATGAAGAACTTTTGGGGGATGGAAAGTGGTTTTAAGTAGATCACCCATGATTTCTGACCTGACAAGAGTATTTAAAATGTCATATGGGGGAGTTGCAGATTGATTTCAAGTGATTGTCAGTTTGGTCGTGGGTGGGATTACACATGGAAAAGCATGCCATCCTCCAGTCTTAATGAAATTCCTTTGACATTCATAGGAAGTTTGGATATTGGTTAATGGTATTATCTGACTGTAATTTGTTATCTCCTTTGTTATTTCTGAAGTCTTTTTGCTATAAATAATACAACTAAGTAGGAAGATGCCCATTAGGAAAGACGATGCTTGGACTTTTCCTTCTTTATACATAATTACCTTAAGTTCACTCCTTAAAGCTGGGTGAGGTAGAACCACTTGAGAGATTGTTCCTTGTCTTCAAGCGACTACTGATCCTGTCAAATACAGAAGAGAGAAGAAACTGCAAGGGATGTTGGGATGAGAGAGAGGAAAGGCTGTCAGCAGTCCAAACAGCAAGACTGCAGGGCTGCTGAAAGGAGGAGGGGGAGGCCAGTTTTAGTGGAGAAGGGCTTCTCTAAGCCTCTTTTCTAAGCTGTGCAGAGTTTGCTGCAGTTCAGAAAGTTACTGAGTGGCTCAAACCAAGCCTGGAAGCAAGCCGAAGTCACTTTGAATTTTCTTTGTTTAAGTTTGTTATCTTGCTTTATAGTGTAATAAAACTGTGCTTTCAGAACTTAAGGACCAAGACTTTTATGGGAGACCTCTACAGAGGAAGGTCTGAACACATGAATATCTCAGAGCTCTCACCAGTGCAGGAATCCATCACAGGCTCTTAGCACAGTTGCTGTTTATGGTATGCTTATGCTCTGTGTATCTGAACTCTGCCTATGTTTTTATCTATGTGGCTTTCATTCCCACTTCCTTCTTTTCATTACAATAGCTATTAATTTGTCACGTTGTTGTTACAGCACAACTATCAATTACATTGTCAGCATACATCCAGTTGACAGCAATGGGCTAACAGTGAGATGTTTTCTTTTTTTTTTTACTGTTCATCAGTACTTGAAACTTAATAACTTGACATTTATGGCAAGTTGGAAAAAAAAATAGTGGAATCGTATTTGTGTGTCTTAATTATCTGACGAGTCTCAAAACTCAAGAAAACAATGTTTTGTGTACAGTTACATTTAGTTCTTTGTACTTAAGATATATCTTTTGTAAGAAAAAAATAAATTACATGGAAAGTTTGAAAAGCTACAGTAATCCTACTGTGTAATCCAGGCATAGTTTTCCAAGAACCTGAATAACAGGAAATTTCAACTCCATTTTCAAATCCATATGATCTCAGCCACAAGTGACAAGTGGATAGTTACTATCATATCTTATTCATATCCTTCTCCAAATATTGAGGTAGTTCTGAATAAAACATATTCATTTCAGTTTACAGAATTAATTCTGTGTCTAAAGGTACTTAATGAAAAGTTTACATGGAGAAAAATAGGTATAAAGATTAAATATTATTGTCTGGTAAATATTTTTACTAGTTATTTCAAAATAAATTTATTTTCATTTTGTGTAAAAGTAACTTTAATTATCCAAAGGCCTTGATTTCAAGAAAGCATAATTTAAAGTGTCAAATTCCAGAGCTGCATTTTAGGCCAAATGCAAAAAATGTAGCACAAAATGTAAATATATTTATGTAATGTGCTCATAAATGATTCAGTGTTTAGACACCAATCTAATTTTGTTTAAACTGTATCACTTTATTGTAGGCTACAAGACTTTGAAGTTTGAATTAAAGTAATGGGCCATATAGCTTTAGCTTGTGTGTAGGCTTTATTTTCTTGGGTTTAATCTCTGTTATTTTTCATTGTGGGGAAAAAATACAAAAGGAATAGAGAAAGATCTTCCTGAGTAAATAGCTGTTCCTGAATTTATTTCCATTTGGTAGTCTATAGCTATGATAGTCTACAGCAGATGTTCTGGTTTTCTCTTTGGTCTCTCTCCTATACTTAGCATTTTCACTGAAAAAAAAAATTAAGTTGTAAACTTTAGTAAATTTAATTAAGCTTCGCAAAGTACTTTCCAATTAGAAGTGATAATAATGACAATAAATTCTGTGAAAATACAATGCATGAATTACTTTAATTGATGCAGTTGTTCTGTGTAGGTATGATCTGCTGTTTCATTTTCTGGATACCAGTCTCAGGACCACCCAAGATTTTTGAGGGACACATGTTTTGCAAATTTCCTCTATTGTGACAGATTCTCAGAGAGAAAATAGCTCCAAAATAGAAGAAAATAGATGCCTCTATGCTCATCTTTCCTTGTGTAAAGGAAAATTTCTCCTCTTGGAAAGAGATTTCTAATTTCTTAATACAAAAAATATGCTTTCATTAAAAGATAGGCAAAGGTTTCTCATCCATAAAAAGAGATTGACTTCAAGAAACAGCAAGCACTTTTGGGGACCAAACAAAAAACTCAGGACAAACCCCCCAGTCTGTTCTAAAGTAGGTGATGGGTTTTGTTTGCTTTGTTAGGTTTGAGTTGATGGGAAGGTTTTATTGTTGTTGATGGGTTGGGGGTCTTTTCTTGCTATAGAATAAAAGCCTCTAGCTTATTAAGATGGACTAAGATGTGAGCAAAAAGTGACCAACTTATGATCAAAATAAAATCACCAGTGAGATGCTGTGCAAGTTGCTAGATGTCACTGACTTTGTTTTATGCTTGGGGAATATAAAAAAAAGAAACAGAAATAAACTGCTATAATGTTTGAACTGGGATAAACAGCTAGAGGTGGGGGCAAACAAAGATTATAACACATGGCAAAGCAGGGAATGATAGAATATTTTACATGTGTGAGCCACCCTCAGTGGCCGTCTGGATTAAAAGCTGCTGTGCAGAGCTTTCTTTTGACCTGTTCTCTTCACCTTCGTAGGAAAATTCCTGAAAACTGTACAGCCTTCAAGGTGAAACCAATTACAGTAAGTTCCCAGTAACTGGACTCTCAAGAGTATGGAAAATAAATTCTGTGGTGGGTAAAAACTTGGAAGTGGGAAGGAGCCCTGAGTATCTACTTCTTCAGTCATCTACAGCAGGAGAGGGAAAGTCATGGTTATTGGGGGATGGTTCTCTTAGCTACTTATATTTGAGTTTTTCAGCTTGATATGGCATTTTCCCTTTATCCTATATCTGTATTTGCACAGATTCCAGTTGATTTAATTTACTTCTTATTGCAAGGAAGGACTGCTGATTTCTGAGCATCTAGACTAAGAAATATGGATATGTTTCAATACTGAATCACAACAACTGATTCTGTGAATGCATTTTCTAGCTATTAATTAAAGCTGATAGAGGTGAGCTATGATGTCTTTCATGCCTTAAAGAGTGTACCAACATAAATATCTGGAGAGGATATACTTTTCTTAAAAAAATGCATGATGTGTAGAAGAGGAACATACTTGACAGTTTTGTTTTCAACTGAGGAAAAATACTGGCATGAAAGTAAATGGATGTAATAGACCTCAGGAACCACTGGAACAATGAGGTTGTAGCCTCAGGTAAGCATTGTGCAAAATGCAGTGAATTCTAGATAGATTTTAGATGAAAGAGAATACATTTATGCATTGGCTTCCTTTATCATCAGAAAGTGCAAACACCTGAAATGTCTCCCAGTCCTATATGTTAAAGCTTCTTTTATTAACATTTTGAATTTGCAATTGGTAGTCTTCTGTTTAGTACCACTTGACTTCTCAGCAGATGTCTTCTGTTGAAGTGTCTTCACTCTTTTTTTGGTTTTACTTGGCAAATTAATTACATTTTCTCAAGTAAATAATCAATGTCTTCTAAAACGCATGGCATTGTGTGACATAAGAAAGTGGAATTTAATACTTGGTGATCCATTGGATTGTTACTGTTTTCTTTGACGTAATGAAATGCCTATTCTTGTCTCCTAATTCCCCTAATGATGCGTTTTCAACTCTTAGGGTGCATATCTTCAATATTTTGGAATATGACTTTTTTTCCTTAGTAAAATGACATTTTTGAATTTGTAAGAAAAAGTCTCTTGCTCAGAAGTGGTTCTCCACTATTTCTGACCTATGGGATCAGCTGTGGTTTGAACTCCGGAAGCTACAGAATAGCTTCTTTTGTGTTAAAAAGCACTTGTGGTTTTTGCTTACTTAAAAAATAATAAAAAAAAAGTGTAAATTACATTTTCTTTAATTCACTATGTAAATTTGGTTTAATTCACTTTAAGAGTCCATTAGTTTCCCAAAAATGTCTCAGGAAAAGGCTATACTGCTCAATACTATAATTTTTGCTTTGTCTGTTGGAGAGGGCCTTTAAAATACATTCAACGGTTAAGTTGCTATCATCATACGAAGATTTCCTTCTACTCATTATTCTCAATGTGTTGCTCTTTCCAGTGAATAAAGTAGGTTTTCTATGTGTAACTGTGCTGAAGAGTTGTGCTCTGCTACAGCACTCCCTAGTCATGTTTCCCCTGTAATCGTCTCAGTAATGGAATTTACCTTACATATGATAAATTTAGATAAAATATAGGAAGTACCATGCAGAAAAAGGTTTAATTTTTAAAAATTAGACATCCAAATAAAGATCTGTTGTTTGAATTGTAACTATTTTATTGCAATACTGTAAATTTTTCTGAAGGGTAAGAAACTCTCAGCAAGGCTTATTTTCTTATCTGCAGGCTCCATCCATTTAGATAGAGATGGAACCCCCTTCTGTAAATTAGGTTTCCTTCTGTGGCTTTCCCTCCGTACTCCTGTCCCAGCTCAAGCTCCTTGTGTACTCAACTGTACAGAGCATTTCACTGGCATTCTGACCAACAAGGGCCTTGTGCAACGGCTGTACTTCTTCCCTATTCCTACTCTGAATATTGTGTTTGTTTTCATTCCTTTGTCTCTCTCTCTGAACTGACCAAAGAAAATGCTCCTTGTGATTTCAGTCATTCAGAGCCAAATGACAAAAGCTTTGTACGTCTCTTTTGTAGATCTGTTTTCCTGAATTCAGGCTTGAAGTCTTTGAAGACCACCTCTGACAGTATGAAACCTTTCATAAAGGAAAGTTTTGTCCTTTTATTTTGCTGTTATTTTTTCTGCTCCCAGCATTTTAATTACAGTCTGGTTATTACTGCTTTTCCTGTTCCCCAAAATGAAATCTGTGGGAGCCAAAAATAATTGGAAGCATGCTAAATCTCAAACGAAACTGAAACTGAGCCTGTGATCTTTTGTTTGTTTCCTTCTGTAGACTCTACAACTTCAGACATTACCATCTGACTAGTCTGAATACTCCTGACATTTGAAGACATCACAGACATTTAACATAATAGGCCTTATAGATTTGAACAATTCCTGAATAAAACTGTATATGTGTCATAATTGAATGTGGTGATTTCACTTGTTTGCTCAGGCTTATTTTGAAATACAATTTCCATTTCAACTTCAGAGCTAGAGATAGTGTTACTTATTACAAAAAAAATATTAAAGAAAAAAAATATTTTTTTTTAGACGTCTGTAGTTGAAGTGAGAGTGGAATGAGTTGAACTTTGTCACTTTGTATAAATACTGATACTCCAAAAATAGCTGGGATAACTGGAAAGCTCATGCTCCAGCAGCTTTTAGCAGTTGTGCTAGACTGTTTCTTTAATTTCTGGTATTGTACAGTTAACATTTTTCTTTTTCAGTTAGTACTATGTTAACACTTGTATGGTACAAGGTTAATGAGCCTTGTCATAGCTGCCTGAAGTCCCATTACATTTCTGCCATTATTAAAAACATCTTCTCTCATGATCAAAACAATTGTCTCAAAGAGCTATAAAAAGAGGATACATTGCATATTAACAATGTCAGTTTGGGAAAGATAGGTTTTAATACCATACATAGCAAAAGAAATAAACATTATGCACAGAGTCTTTAATTAACACAATTGGGTTTAAGTGTTGGTAGTTAGGATTAATGATGTTGGTTATAAAGTGCCATTCTTTTTCTGCCACAAAAATAGCATGGGCTTTAGAAATTGAGTATTGGGGTGCTGACTATAATTTTCCCCAAGGCAAAATAAAGCATTATGCTGAATCAGACTCCTTCCATCTTCATGCCAGAAGACACAGACATTAATTTATTTGTTGTTGTTGTTGTCTTTACCTAACTTAGTATGTAAATTGCCATTATTTACAGTTTGTGCTTTTTTAAGCTACAATATCTTAGTGTAACATTTATAGTCCTTGTTGCGTTTTAATGCTTTAGAGTACAGTATAAGGAATAGAAGAGAAAAAAGGAAATAAATCATCCATATAACTCATGCTAATTAGGGAGTTTATTAAATTACATTCCAGTGAGCACTTAGTACTTTCTGAAGGCAAAAGAGGGAAGCGTATGGAAGAACCTTCTTCAAAACCACTCTAATGATGCCAAGCCCAAATGTGCTTCTTATGTTCATGTTTTCGTCAGGCAGCGTAGTACTTAGCTTATAAACTGCCATTGAAGACAGAAGGAGAGGTGTTACAAGTTAAGTTCAGCTTTCTTGCTTTACACACCCATAATGATGGAACCCAGAAGGATAATGGGAGCCTTTTCTAACGCACAACTTTATCCCATGTTATGGCTATTCTGTGAAAACAGCTCTGAAGGGTTCAGTCGTGAAAGATGCAAGCTACCACCTACTTAATGTTATCTCTTCTGAAGATGTCAAGTTGTCTTGGTTGTTATCCACAATACGTGAGGGCTAGCCCAACAAACTGTGATATGGTTACAAGGATGTGTTGGGGATAATAATGGATATTGGTCTCTTGGATTTTTCAGTAGCTTACTCTTGAAATGAAGGATAGCTGTATTGTCCATTCTCTTTGTGTTGCTCCTCTAAGCTCTACAATGGTGATTTATAATTCATAAGTTAAGGAATATGAACTCTTTGCTCTAGTTATTTATAGAACCAATTCCATTTTTTGATAAGTATTTTAAATTAATAATGTAAAAATCTATTGATTTTATTTATGTGTTTCATTTAATATACAGGAATACTTGTTGAGGCATTTATGGAATAGTAAAAATAACTCAAAGGGACAGATGATGACTTACATTTGAATTCTGCACTGAAGAGGAATTTGGCTTGTTGTGATTTTAAATTATTATGGCAACTTTTGGTCCTCAAGGAAGGGCTACATACACACACTTGGAAGTGCTTTAAATAAAGTGTTGGACCAAGTTAACTCCTTTTTAGCATTCCCCAAAAAAATCAGATCTTACATTATGAGATACAAAACCAAAATACAATTCATGCTCTTGTCAGTTCTTACACATTTACAAGTCCTGTGGCAGTTAGTCTTTTCTTTTCTTTAAATATTGATTATAGGAACCAAGTGCTACTTGAAGAAAACCAGCACCAGACTTAGTCTAAGTCAAAGAGCAGCTAGACATTGCTCCATTATTACTGGAAATTACCATTTCAGATTATTAAAGCAGAAATGTTGTTCTGGCCTCATTGGTCCTCTGGTCTATAAGAGCATATATTCACTAAAATAATTTGTCAGGTTTCTTGGCTTGTTGTGATATTTACCCATCCGTTGACCCATTTTCCATTGAACCTGGTGGGCTGGTATTTTGTAAGAGTTAGTACAGCATTCTAAATACTGTGAATAGAGTAAATCTTAAGCTGTGTTGCTGTTGTAATTCTGTTTTTGAAAGCATACAAGCTTAATGATGAGTCTTTATTTTGAAAGAAATTACTGACAGCAAATAAATTAGCTCTATGTTTAAGTTAAGAATTAATATGGCACATTTCTGTTATTTCTTAATGATTTGTATTCCTTTGTGACCTAATTTACACTCCTTGGAAAGCCAATTATCTTGAGGCCAAACAATACCAAAATGCTGTTTCTATTACTTTTTGTGGACCAAACTCAAATAAGGGGCAAAACTTATGTACTAAACTCAGAAGAACTTTGCAGAGAAAAGAAACCCAAATGTAGGTCAAACAATCATTTATTTGCTTCAGTACATAGTACCATCTATGGTGACATTAATTTGCAGGAAGAAGTAATGACTACTAATGGCCCATACTGGTATTCTATCCAAATTACTAACAAATTATTAACATCTAGCTAAATCTAGTCACATCTTTTTTATTTTCTCAACTCCACAGAAGTTGCTTTTCTTCCTTTCTTCAACATAAATGCAACCGTTACAGTACAGAAGAAGATACTAAAATGCTTTATCTTCAGGTACTAGGTTAAGAAGGTATACATGGTTTCATTGGGCTCCTTTCCCTTTTACTACCTGATACTGGACTTCATGCTGCTTTTGCTGCGCGTGAGTTGTGATGCTCAAATTGCTATATGCGAGTCGGAGAAGACTTAAGTGTAAGAAGTAAAACTACACTTAAAGCAATTTTATTTTTCATATTTTAAATATCTCTTGTGAGACACATTTTTATCTGGAGTTTGTGTGTATGGGGGAAGGATTGTTTATTTTTATTTTGTGCATTCTCAAGGAAATTTCCTAATAATATGCTCCTATGAGCTAGAGAATGAATGCACTTGAAGCACTACCACCCTGATTCTTAGTACAGTGCAGCCAAAGACTTTCTGTTAATCTATAAGGGCTCTTGCTAAATTATATGCTATTTGAAAGACTTTTTAATCTTTCAGTGATTAAATATATTATACATCAATGTCTTGGAATGCCTACCAAGGGGAAGACTTTCAGCATCTTGTTTTTAAGCAGTGTAAAGGAGTGAAATTTTGATATTTATGAGAGAAGCAAAGGAAGTATTGCCATTTCTAACTGCACTTATTCTACATGTTTTGGTCTATATGGGCTCTGTTAATATGATAAGTAAGACAGTATTATCCTATCATGAAGTGCTGGAAGTAACAAATCTGATTTCATTCTTTCTTATTAATATTGCAATAATAACACTGGATGTTTTGTTTCATTTTTGTTACATTGTCTAAAGGCATTTTTGCCCCAGTGGTAGGTTCTTGACTCAGTTCTAGGGTAGAGAGAAGTTAATGCAGCATCTCTGAGACCCAGGTATTTGTTATGTGTACTAGTACAGACTGTTATTTGTACTTTTTTAGAAATTAGTTGTGTCATCAACACTTTTTTCCCTACAGCCTGGATTGAAGTACTCCAACATTCCTAATGTTAAACTAGCAAGACTGGCAATTATGTGTTACTAGTTTCCTCAGTTCAGCCTGCTGTATGGTTCTTGCACTTGCTTTCTACCTTGTTTGTACTTTACCTTTTCAGATTGTCTACAATTTGCTCTCACAGTCTCCACTAACCACAATGTTTTTAATGAGGAATCAGGCACCCTCTTTCATTATTCTAATTTTATCTGTATATTCTGCTCCTATTTTTTATTCCTTTTTTTTTTTTTTTTTGGGTTTAATCAGTTGTGTTGTTCTTTTTTATTGCTACTAAAGTGGCCAATTCCATGCAGAAACCCATGTCATTGAGCTAAGGGCTATAAAATATGTAGTACCATTCTTAGAGACATGTTTCACCTTATCTGTCCTCATGACCTTTCTTGAAAGTAAAAAAATCTAAAACCAATGTCCTTGCTCAAACCTTACATTAAAAGTTTTTTCCTTCCCATTTATGGTAGCCAGCCCATTCACTTTTCAGAATTAATTTTATCTAGCAACTAACTTAATTTTCTTCATATTTATTGATCGGCTTCTGAGAGGGTACCAAAAGTCTCATGAAGGTTTAGAAAAAATTAGGAGCTTTAAGTGTCAATAATCATGCGGAAGGGTGATACATTGAGATTTGTCACTTCCCACCTTTTTCAGTAAGATATGGAAATGCTTCTAATGTGCCTTTCATCTGGGAAAAGTACTGATGGAGTACCCTGCTCTAGTGGCTGGAATATATATTGACAGCTTAATTATATGGCAGGGTAGAAGATGGAGTCCAATACAAAGAGAAGAAATCAAAATTCTGACTGGGGATTTCCCTGTGTTTTTTCTCAAACAAAACATTTCCGATAAAATATGCTCTATTGACAGACAGAAAACTCCCTCAATCTGTTCATTTAATTGGAAGGAAAAGGAAAACCTGAGTTGCACTTTTCAGGAACCTTCAGGCTCAATGCATTTTCATAATAATATGCCATACCTTGCTATATGATTTAGAGTGTAAGTTAGCAGCGCTTACCTGGAACATCTCCCTTTTGTTGCTGATAGAAATTTCTAAGTGGGTCTCAGAAATAATGACTTTCACAGAAAAAAGAATCATTCCTAAGATAGCAATGCTAAAAGCAGCTGAGGCCAGAGAAAAGTTGGAGTTGAACTTTCTTACATTATGGCCATTATTGGTAACACAAGGCTATAACAAGATAGTGAGCTTTTCATTCCAAATAATGTTCAGACTTTGTATTAAACAAACAAACAAACAAACAAAAAACAAAGCAAAAAACAACACACACACACACAGAAAGCAGGTCAGATGATACCATATTGCCCAAAGGAAGCAATTTAGAACTAGATTCTGGTCACATGCAGTATTGAGTGGCTCAAGCTGTGGCCAGGCTCAGGAAGGACAAGGGTGACTAGGAAGACCCAGCACAAATTAACCAAGGGCAAATTGTGCCTGACCAACATGACTGCCTTTTGTGATAGCAGGCATTATACAAGGGGAGAGCCCTGGGTGTTTGTACTTGATTTCTGCAAAACTTTTGACATGTTCACCCGTAGTATACTGACAGGCAAATTGATGAGATAAGGATGGAATATATGAATGAGAAGCTCGATGGAAAACTATATGGAACCCTGGGTTGAAAAAGCTGTGATCATAGCTACACAGTCCATGTGGAAGTTGGTTACTAGAGGCATTTCTCAGTTTGCTACTGGACCAACTAGGGAGAATGGTCATTACTTTAGAGTACAAGAGCTGCTGTTCAGAGGGATCTCAACAGGCTGGAGGAATGGGCTGACAAGAATCTTGAGAAGTTCAACAAAAGGAGATAAAAAATCCTACACCTGGAAAGTGTATATATAACTTCATACCACCATAACAGGCTTGGGCATAGAGCAGCTCTGCAGAAAAGGTTTTGAGCATCCTGGTGGTCCACTAGTTAAACAGGAGACAGCAGTGTGTCATTGTGGCCTTTTCTAGGTTGTATTAGCAAGAATATAACCAATAATCTAGAAGCAATTCTTCTTCTCTATCCAGTGCTTGTGAGATTGTATATGAAGCACTGTGTCCAGTTTAGGGCTCTACAGAAGAAGACGTGGACAGACTAAGTCAGTTCAGCAGAAAGGCACCAAGATGGTCAAGGGGCTGCAGCACATGAAGTGCAAGAAGAGGCAGAGAGAACTGGCTTTGTTCAATCCTAAAAAGAAGGCTAAGGGGAGCTCTAGTTACTGTCTTCAAATATGTCCTAATAAAAGATATAGTTGTAGATGGATCGAGACTTGTCCTGAAAGGGCACAGTGACAGGATGAAAGGCAGCAAACACCATCTGTAGCATGTAAAATTCCAGTTACATATTAGGAAAATGTTTTTACTGTGATACAGTATAATACAGATGATTAGCTGCCTGATGTAAATTGTCCCTGCTGTGAGAAGAAAGTAGAACCAGGTAACCTCCAGAGGTCACTCCAACCTTATCTATTTGATGATTATATGCTAAAACATATTTTCCCTTCCTGTGTGACTACTGAACTAATATTCAAACTCATTAAGATAACCCTTTGTTAGAAGATATTCATCTGTATATTTTACTAGTACAGATCTGTTCATTTAGGTGGAAGATACAGAGAGAATATACTATCTCTTTGAATGCAGCAGGAACAAATACCAGAAGGCAGTTTCTTGGCTCATAGTCCAAATTTCCTCTTCTATAAAGCTCTGTTAAAAGAAATTCTCTATCTTCCTTGTGGTCACCATGCTACAGTTCTTCTTCCCTTAGTTTCTCTAGGGCGTTTTGTTTCCAGCACACTCCAGCTGACATGCTACTGTTCCTTACCCAAACCCATTCCCAAGAAATTGAGAGTTAGTTTAAGGTGGCCTTTGATCTGGCTTTCCTGCATTCTGAGCAGTGATCTCTCTTGTACCATGTAATCCCTAAAAGTGGTTTAGGTTTAGGTTTGGGGATTTTCTTGTCTGTTTGGGGTTTGTTTTGTTTGCTTGCTAGGAGTTTGGTATTTTATTTTCTTTCTTTGTTTCTTTCTTTTTTTTTTTTTGGCAAAAAGAAAGACAGGTGACGTTCTTAACAGAACTATAATTTCTTTTGAGGTTGGATGGAAGAAAAATTATCATAATTTAGATGAAAATAAAAGCCTTGGCATTTCATAACTGCATGATTTCCTTTATGGAAAAGTTGACATTCTCACTGGGAGGTGTGAAAATAATAAGAGCCCCTCAGACAGGCAACTGACTTACCATCGCATCAGAATGATATCACAAGATGAAAATTTCACTTCAGATATGTTTTCTTACCATGCTTAAAGCTCATTTAAAACCATAAATTCATATTCATTCTACACATAACACCAATAAGTTCTTTCAAGGTCTGAAAGATGTGATTGTGTAAAAGTTATCAACAGCCTCCATAACAATATATTAGATGTATCTTTCTATTCTTCAATGACAAGATTGTTCTGATCGGTTTTTTGGGTTTGTTTGAGGTTTTCTTAAGACTTTCATAAAACACCACAGGCTTTCAGAATTCAGTGACACAAAAAGCCCACCAAAGGAACATTAAGGTCTTTCTTTCTTAAGATATAAACAATTTCTGTGTAGGCAGAATGTTTGTAAAACTACCATAAAATAAAGAAAAGTTAGGTTAATCTGGCAGTTTTCTTACTTTTTAGTAAGTGAGTAACTGTACATACGTATAGTATGTACAGTTTAAAAAGAAAAAACAAATACATGAACTGAAATTATTTTAGCTATACAGTTCCTTGTCAAAAAGGCCAGCTCTTCTCAGCCTTCCTGGCATATAGATCTACATTCCAAATAAGACATTTATAATATATTTTAATAGACATCATTTATTAAGCACTTTTAAAAATCTTTGGTGCATAACTATGCATTTCCCTTTTTTACGTGATTCATTGCTCTGTGTTTGTACTTGAATGTCCAATTCTGTCCTAGTTTGAGTGAGAACAGAACTAATTCTGTTCAGTGATTTTACTTTTCAGCTCAGTTCCTCTAACTCACTGCACTGTCTGAAGTCAGCAGCCTGTTTTCACAGGCAGTGGCTGTTCCTAGCAGTGAGAGCACCCCATGCTTAGAGTCAGTACCAAGGGTTGGTGTGCAGACCAAGGCCACTGCTGGATCTTGTGCACCACATTGAGGGGTGCAGGAAAGTGAAAGGCCGCACCTGCAGGGAGGAGTGGGCAGGACAGGTGACCC
>JAAGNO010001267.1:61706-80147 GCA_033439905.1 Ceryle rudis
TATACAGAACTTCAGCATTCAATACCACTTCAATTTTGGTAGTTTTTGTGTTTGGGGCATTTGTTGTTGACTTGGTTTTAAGATAAAATTTTATACTAAATTAAAATTGTTGTGTTTGGTTTTTAAATGCTAATTTGAATTAAAATAATTTTGCCATTTCCAAATTATATTCAAGTATAACTGACATTTTCCTGCAAAAATATATGGTTTAATTGCAACTGCATTTTTAATTGGGAAAACGTTATGGGAACTATTTCAGTGATATAAAAAATTCCCTTCTAAAGTCAATGGTAGTTCAAGAGATTCACTTCACTCAGAAATTGGTACTCTTAGGGGATTAGTATTTATGTATACAAGGATTTTAAGCAACTGAAAACACATTACTGAGTGTTTCTCACTTAATATGCCAAGACTTTTAGTTCTCGTAAAGAAAACTGCCTCCTTGTTGATAACCTCATCTGTTCCTCTCACTTGGCTTAACTTGGGAACTTAAGTAGGGGTAGGGCTTATTTTGAAATTTACAGGGGAATTTTTAAAAGCTCCTATTCTGGGCTAGATCCCCTTCTGCTAATGCCTTTCTCTTGCATTGGAACACATCTGAAAAGGAAAATGCCTGGGGTTTGTTGGGTTTTTTTTAAGCTTTTGATCTAGTATGAAAAGATAAAATTTCAGGAGGGAAGAGTATTGGTGATACTGAAATGTCAAGAAGCTTAGAAAGTTCAAGGTACTTCAGAAAGCAGCGGAAACCTCAAAGGCTATCCGTATTTTCAGTTACTCTACAGAGGAGAAGCAGCAGCAACTAGAGAAGGCAACAACATGCCATTGAGTTCACAGTTGCATGATACAGAGTAGAAGTGCAGAAGCTAAGCGACAAGGGAATTGGAAAATATTTTTTTAACACAATGACAATTGTTTACCTGCTCAATTTTGCCTGGCAGAAGCCCTTTGGGAAGCAAGCCACTCCTCTTCAATGAGACTGATCTGCCTGATGAGATCATTCTGAAGAAAGGCACTGTTGCTATCTACAACTATGTCTTGCTATTGTTGCCACTTTTTCTCCCGTTGTAACAAGATCACAAAATTGTTCAAGAATCTTTTCAGATTTTGTTTCTCATTTCCACATACAGTGAAAATCCCTTCCTCTGCTAATAGCTGTATGTGATGATGCTTTCAGAAACAACTGGCAACATAGTCAGTCTCTCCTTCCAGACAATATAAAACATAGTGTTATGCCTATAGACAAAGCAATAGCAAGAGAGCAAAGCAGCTTAAGTGTCTTTTATATCCTCAGTGAAAAACAAAGTAAGAGTGTCTGTTAAAGAATTCTGGTCAGAAATAGATTGCTCAAAAGGTATTGGATGCAATAGTGCTGTTATGTTAATCTGTGGCTCACCAATGCCTGCCAACTGCCAAATTACTCCTAATATACTGTAAGTTAATAAATAATTTATTTGCTGTTAATAGATCCAAAATCTGAAGTTCCTGTTGTAGAACTATATTGTGCCAAGTCATCCAGACTTAGTAATGAAAAAGCCAAAAAATGATGTTGAGTTAAAGTGCTTTATGATGTTTACTCAGAATGTCCTTGGACTATCCATCATAAGTGCTTGCCTCTCAGTAAAAACTGTAAATCTAGCTTTCACTGCCATTTGATATACAAACTTTTTTTTTAATAACAAAATTTTTTCCCAAATAATTCTTCATAGCTTTGAAAGATATTTGAAATTCCACATTTATTACAGGATGTAATAAACTGGAGATGGACCTAACGATCTTTATGGGTCCCTTCCAACTCTAGATATTCTATGATACTTTGTACAAGGTAACTGTAACTGTTACTATTTACATTGCTGAACATGCACTGTTAGCACAAAGAACTAACTTCAAATATAACTTTCTTTTCAATCTTCCACTTTCTGATCCCATAATGTATTGGTTCTGGGCTGAAATGCTTTGTGCTGTAAATTACATTAATGAAGTAAAGAGTCAGTAACAGTCTTCCTTCAAAGGAAGCCAGCTTAGAAACAATTTGTCAAAACTGCAAAATTAGGAATATGCTCAACTGCACTGTGCATGAAGTTAAAAATCAATGTAAGAGCTCTGCTGAGATGTGATTTTATTATAGAAAAGGGCCTTCCATGCAGCTTCTGTTCCAGCTTCCCTCTCATTTACAGAAAGGTGCAGTTCTGTCTGGACATGTAAAACACAAATTGGTCTCTAATTCAACACTAATAAAAAGAGAAGCAAATTTGACAGTACAGCTTAACACTTTAACCAGTGACTAGCAGCAGGCAACAAATTAACAGATTTTATTACACAATTATTAACACATTTAAAAAAAAACAAAAACAAAAACAAAAACATAAACAGATAAAGATGAGCAGGAAAAAGGTAAAATATGGCTCTTTTTTTTCTCCATCAGTATTATAGAAGTGCATTAAAATAAGTATTTGTAAAGAAGATCAAATAAATTGACACTCAACACCTAATTAGCTTATGCTGAATTTGATTACCCAGGTTCACCAGCCTCTAGAATTAGGTTAATAATGTATAATTACATACCGTTTACAGGGATTAAAAACACGTTAATAAAATTTACAAACTCTGCAGTTTACTGCTAGAAAAAAAAAAATTATTCGAGAGCTGCACAAAAAACATTACAAATATGATCTAATGGACTACACATATGACTGCCTTTTAGCCCAGGTTTACCACATAAATCATAGATTTTTGCTTCTTTCCTCTAGCCACATTCCAATACACTTTGTTATTCCTCCTATAACCCCAAGAGACTTGATTTTCAAAATGGCTTTCATCTGTCATGCCATGTAAAATGTGCTTTAGAAGTCTAAACAAAATAATGTCAGCTACCTCTCTTTGTCACCTTGCTCTATTATCCTCTGAAAAGTCAAATGTATTTGTTAAACTAGAGCTGCTGTCCCTGAATTCTTACTGATCTGGAATTTAATGCTATTTTATCCCTCCAAATAACTTCCTTAATGTATGAAATACACTTTGGTTAGCTTCAAAAGATTCAGCCCTACAAAAGGACGGGTTGTTTTAAGTTACTGAATACTAGGTAAATTTATTCCCAAAGATACTGACTTGTACAAATCTAGAGGACAATAAATAGCAGGCTGGTTTTCATCATTGCCTCTCTTAATGCCTCTTGAGATTTCTAGCATTGCATGTATCTTTGCCTTGCTACAACAAGAGTAAAATTATACATCAAGCACAATAATTACAATTATAAACTGTAATCATTGAATTACAAATAAAAAAAAAGCAAATCTGAGGAAAAAAAATGTTAAAGACACAAGCAAAAACTAATGGTCATCTCAGTATGTCTTCCTTATATTCTTCTTTTAGAGATTTTAGACAATGGCAGCATCTTTGAAATCATGGATAAGCTCTCCATCCACAAATTCAAATACAAAGTGTATTATTTCCAGAATTATAAGTCAATTCTCCTTAAGTGTCATTAATAGGTCAAGTGTTTTCATTGTAGGTTAAGTGTACTTCATTTTATGGGAATTTACACTAACTTCTTATACACTATTTCAAAGCATTTCAAAACAAAATTCTTAAGAGAACCTCCTGAAGGTGTTATCATAAACGAGTTAAGTTACTGAAAATCAGAAATCTCAAATTCAGATAAATGCAACTATTTTTCTCTATTCTCAAGGAAATGTCACCTCTCTAGAACTTGAAGTTTAAACAATAAAAACAGTGTGAAATGAGGAGTTGACACCTTTTATGATTCTATTTGCTTTTCAAATTAAAAATATTCTCCTTGTAGATTTAGTTGTTATTTATTCAATGATCAGTTCCTCAGATAGTAAGAGTCATCGTACCTTAATCCACTTCAGTACAATTACATTGATCTTTAACATAGCAAGGTTAAAATAGTTAGGGAACATCTGAAAATCTTATTTTCTTTTCCCATTGTCTAACTTGACTAATTTAAGTGGCCTAGATCCTGATTTATTTGGGACTACTGTGTTCAAATTCAGATCTTTGAATTTGACCCCTGGAGTTGTGATATCTTCAAGATGGACTAATTGCTTCACCGTAAAATGTTTGCAGGAAGTTCTGCTGCTGCTTGAATGTTGGTAGAATTTTATCCAAAGGAATAATCTTTTCAGCCCTAAGGCTGAAAAAAAGTCAGCTGGCACTTTCATAAGCATTTAATTAACTTATTAATTTAAGGTTACTAACTGATCTTTGTTTGCAAGGGAACACCTCTTGAGATCAATGCCAGCGCAGGCAGAGGATAGAATATATCTTTTATAAAAGAGAAGGATTATGCACAATGCAAGAAGACCCACCTTACCTAGAATTCAGAAAAATCATCTTTGCCTTAACTTTATTTACCATTCCATTCTCCTTACAAAAGCTGAGAGATTCATTAACAAACTGAGAGATGCAGCATGGGAAATACACTTTAAAGTCAAATGAGTTCTCCTGACTTGACAGTCATTCTATATGCTGAAGAAGGCCACTGGCAGGCTTGATCCTTAAACTGTAGTGTGCTGTCATGTTTGGAACCCTAGGAAATAAAGAAATCCTGATTGCTGCAGATTTTACTGGTCTGCAAAAAATCATTGGGATAAATTAAACCTAGTATAATATTTCATGGTTATTGACATTTGTGCAGGACAACCATTCTGTCACATCTCTTTAAGGACAACAGACCAACCAAAACCAAACAGGGAGACAATCTGCAGTGTTCAGTACTGTAAAACTCTGCATATATCAGTAACAAAATAGTTTGTTATCACAGCCTATTTAGTTTCCACACCACTGGTTTGGTCTTAAATTGTAATGAGTAGTCACCATAATTGCTCATTTTTATTTCTTTTTATTCACTGTGGGTTGTTGAGAAACAACAACTGACTACTTACTGTCTACAACATGCATGCACACACAAAATTATATAATGGAGTGAAAAAATGCAGTTCTCTGCAATGTGGTTATTCACCTAAAGTATTGAATTTTCTTCTATCTTTATCTGATTTTATCTGCAGAATGCATTTGAGTAGTAAATGATTTGTAATAATTCCATATTGTAAAGTGCAATTCCTTCTGAATAAGAGACCATACTTTTCTGCTTCATCTGACCTGTGTTTTTAGTAAAATAACTTCTGCAGAGGAAAAAGATATCTACTTTACATAGGAAAGAGATAGAGAAGGATATTTTAAGATGACTGACTCCAACCTGAATGCTAGCTAAGGCACTGAACTGGGGACCGAGAAGTGAAAATTATGACTTTCTGCAGTAGGCAGCTATGGGTTTGACAATAACAATAACCCTCAGAATTGCTTGAAACTTGATGATCAACCTTTTGATAGATCCAGTTACCCATTTCTCTGAAATAGCCATTAGGTCTTGTGAGAATGGCGATACTAAGGGTATGTGCTCAGAAGCTAGAAAAAGTCTGTGTCACTTACAGCTTGTCCCTTGTAAAAGCAATCCTAAAGAGAAACACAGCACACCAGTGTGGGCTTTATATATATACTCAGTGTTTGCAGTCTGATTAGCTTTAATTTTTAGACAGCCATTACAATGTTAAAGTTAGAATTAATGAGTAGATATGTAACAACATGTGGTGATCGGGGGAAATTTTCTAAGGATTAGAAAGAAAATACGTTTCAACTCCAGACCCCAGGAGTGTTTCATGCTTTGAAATGTTACTATTATAATGAGGAATGCATTTAATACTCTGAGCAGGGCATGAATTTAGATATGAATTATCAAATTAACTTTTCTATATGTTTCAGTGGTTATTTCATTGTGTATGCAAATCTGTCCAGCTCCAAAGAGAAAACAGAGAGAGATTTCAGTGTGATTCAGGGCCAAACTGGCTTGTATGGAGTGCAGTCTGCTTCTCCCTCCAGTGAATTTTACCAGTTTTCTAAAAGAGAAAGGTATGTTTAATAGGCTGCTTTGGCCTAGGAGAGGCTTACTAATTTGTGTCCGCTTTGGAAACCTTGTTATCATGGAATAAAATCCTCTGAAACTCAGAGTTTTGTTCCATGTGAAAATTTCATGTGACTGTATAAAAGATGTGTTTAATATTTGTATAAATCATAGAATCATAGAATAGTTAGCTTGGAAAAGACCGTCAAATCCAACTGTAAACCTAAGGCTGACAAGTCCCACTAAACCATGTCCCTAAGCACCACAGCTACATTTCTTCTAAATACCTCCAGGGATGGTGACTCAATCATAGAATCACAGAATCATTAGGGTTGGAAAGGACCTCTAGGATCATCAAGTCCAACCTTCATCCTAATATCTATCTATTCATTAGACCATAGCCTCAAGTGTTATGTCTACTCATTTTTTAAACACCTCCAGGGATGATGAACCATTTCCCTGGGCAACCTGTTCTAGTGCTTGACAGCCCTCTCAGTGAAGAAATTTTTCCTAATGTACAACCTAAACTTCCTCTGGCACAACTTAAGGCCTCTTCCACTTGTCCTAATGCTTGTTACTTGGGAGAAGAGACCGACACCCACCTAGATACAACCTCTTTTCAGGTAGTTGTAAGGGAGCAATAAGCAATAAGTTATCACTTTATTGTTTATACCCTCCAGAGTCAATGTTCTTTCTGACAACAGAAAAACTGTGAAGTGGTTAATAAGTGATGGTTCTGTTCATAACCAATTTTCAGAAGCCTCTTCCTCTATTTCTGGACTTGTACATGACCCAAACCTAATTTGTTATGGTTTTCTGTTTGTCATTTTCTTTTCAACAGAGCCTCCGCCCTTCTACATTCAATCTATTCTGGAATCTAAATTACTTGAAAATCTGAAAGAAGCAGCTTTTAGTGGTTTGTCCAATTGAAATATACTGAAAAAAAAATAAAAGAAATTTTGCCTTGTGGAGGATCTGAAGGTAAATATTACCACCTACAAGATTTTGCATAAAAAGCCCAATGTTTTGTTTTTCTGCACAGAACTTGATCTTCATTATCTTACAGCTAGGTCATAAACATCAGTATGATGCTATGGGAAGTTATCCCACTGATGAGGTAGTTAAGCCTCTGTAATACACCTCTGGAGTTCGTGATGAAGTTTCCAGGGGCTGCAAAGCTGTCATAATTATCTGCCTAATGACTTTTTTTCTGCATGGCAGAATGGAGATCCCAAAAGAGGGTCTTATCTATGAGCTGTGTGGACCATTAGCTATATCCAGATTTAGAAAGCCATGAAGATGAGTTCTATTCTGTGTTGCAGACAGACATGTCAACTCTCCACTTTGCTTAAATATATAGTGTGTTACAAATGGGATGAGAATCACTAAAAATTAAAGAGTAAAACAGAAGAATTAGTGAAAAAAAACAATCAAGAAATCCTCCAGTGGCTGTTATTCTTTATTTCCCATTGTACTATATTGCCTTTTCTCTATTAAAAACGTATAAATGTTGAAACCTAGTGCACTCCCAGAAATTGCTCACAAACTACAATAGTGATATGCAAATTGTGATCAAAACATTTTTGCTGCTGCAAACACCAAAGCTAACTCTGCAATCCCAATGATAAATATTTTCCC
Source organism: Ceryle rudis (assembly GCA_033439905.1). Lineage (NCBI taxonomy): Eukaryota > Metazoa > Chordata > Aves > Coraciiformes > Cerylidae > Ceryle > Ceryle rudis. The sequence continues at coordinate 69,265 of JAAGNO010001267.1, forward strand.
AACAGCATGGTGATATTTGTAGGGTGATGCAGTGAAAAGGGATTGGAGAAGATGTTACTTTTACTCAAGAACCATGTGTACGTGCACGCATGCCCAGTAGAAAGGGAGTTGTCTCTTATACAGGATCAATTGCAGAGTATGATGATTCAGTCGTATTCTTAGATTTAGGTTTAAGGGCTATAGGTGTGCCCACTGTAGGGTGCATGGATGAATGTAAGCTACAGCCCAAGGAACTCCAAAGGATACAGGAGAGTATTTGAATAAGTCAAGCTTGAGCAGACCAGCTCCACTCTGTTGGGGTTTTGGTTTTTGGTTTTTGGGTTTTTTTTTGTCTGGTGAGATCTTCTTGCTTAATGTTCAGCATGTGACAAATTGATTAACTGAATTTGAACTTAGGCCATGTTCTTTACATCTTTGCATGCTCTTTCATACAAGTCTATTGTTCCTCTTCAGACAGACACACTCTTCTCCTTCTTGCATACTGCTATTGCAGTTACCTAGTTTACATTTTAAGTTGATTGCTGAGAAAAAAATTAATTATAGGGTTAAGGTGTCATCATGAGTCAAAAAGACATTTTTAGGCTTCAATATGAATTGGAATTCAACTGTACAATCCTCTGCTTGCTTTTATAAAATGACAATATAATTTACCTTGATTTTTTTTCTCTCTACGTGAAACCATGGGATACTACTAAAGAATATTTAGGGCTTTCTGTGGTAATTCACCTGAATATAGCTGGGGAAAATCTGTAACAGGAGGATGATGCAAACTTGTCAGAATTAAGCAATTGCAGAGGAGATACAACTGGCAGCAATTGTGTTTCAGGTGGGAACAGTGTAAAATGGGGGAAAAAAAATAGACAAATCATTTACAGATTTGCAAATCAATGTTGGTTTGGGTGAAATTCCATAGAATTTCTATCTCATATTTGGGGGGGAAAAAGCAATGAGGAAGCAATTCATCCTTCAGCCTAAATATCACTGGGAAGCAATGTTTACATGCTATTTGTAGCATTTACTGCCTGTTTTTAAGTAAGTTACACTATAATTAAAAAACCAGTAATGAGCAACCACATTATGTAAGCAGACAGCCATCAACTGGACGGAGATTATTTTTGGTCAGTTCATAATTTTTGACAGACTAATTATTATTTTCTTAAAAAGACTGTCAAGAGATACTTTGATTTTGGCTATTCTGATTTTGCAGTCCACTTCCGGACCGTTTTAGATGATAAGAATCAATTATTTACATATTTCTTTCTGGGGTAAGTAGTTTGCTGAGTTCTTCTTTTCTCGAGATTGACTTTAAAAGGTGAAATCCCTGCCTCGCAGCTGTGACTCACACATTTGCCAACACTATCCCAGTGCCCAGCACAGCCTGCTGGCTTTACTCTGACTAGTGTGTTTCTAGGCCTAAATACTGGGGTGCAGTCAAGTCCATAAATACCAGCAACTGGACAGGCTGGATAGGAAGCAGATTTTGATACAAGCATGGGCTTAGACTTGGCTTGAAAGTACAATGTTCATGTAGCCTTAAATTTCATCTTCATTAAGTCCTGCATATTACAAACTATAAAATGTCATAAAGTCCTTAGTAAACAGAAAAAAAGAAATCCACTGAAAAGGAAAAAGAAAAATAATCACATAGTGCATAGAGAGACCCTGCCATAGATATGTTGTTATTGGTGCTCTTCCATAAACAACGCTACCCACTGTCATCATACTTGGAAATTTTTTTATATACTCCTTATTTGGCAGTAGCTGTGAGGAAGCTGAACATTATGATTTTGGGCAAGTGAGGCCTTGTCATAGCCCTCATGCCACAGGACACTGGAAAGGAGGTACATGTGCTCAGTGCTGTGCTCAGTGCTTTGCTCAGGGCTGACATTTCAGTACACATGACCTGGGTCTCTGACTTCTCTTTGAAAGCTGATAATATCAGGTGTGGATGTGTTGCTCTTCTCAGTCATACCTCCCCTTCCCTTCCTCCAAACAGAAATAGCCATTTTGTTTTGCCTTACTTTGGTGGAAAGTTCTACACAGATAGAAGTATGTAAGTAGCTTAAACACATCTGTCATTGGCACATGCAACTTTTAAGCAGAGCTGTAAAAGATATCAAAGAATTTTGCTTGGTCTTGAGAAGTGACAGTTACAGAGATGCCAGCTGCTTTGCAGTCATTGCAAAACCTATCTCCAGAATCGGTGTCTGCCTTTTTACAAAACAGTGTTGACATCTGAAAGGCATGCTCATGGCACAACAGTCTCTGAAGAGCTGCACTGAAATCCTTTTTGTCACTACAATGACAAAGCATAATAAAGTAATAATGACACTGATTCAAGAGCATCACAAGCACAAAGTCATGAAAAGAAATGCTACCAAATGCTTTTGGTACTTTTTTCCCCTGTGCTATTGCTCCAAGCATATAAAGTTTTATGTACATAAAGAGCAAAGGACAGTGGGACTGTTTGTATGCCTCAAGTAAAACACAGGCTAAATCTTTGTAGGCCTGAGACTTTCAGTTCAGGCTATCTGTGCCTTAATTTCCCTAATAAATGTATTTTATATCATGTAAAGAATATATATAGCAATTGCTACATAAATGATTTGCAATGTGAAATTTATTTTATTTTTTAAAGCATGTATTGTTCTTGCATTTGACAAGAGTGTATCAGAGCTCTGGTTTATTTTTTTTTTATTTAATTTAAAGTAATTGAATTTATTGTCATTCAGTCCAATGCATCACAAAAAGCTTCAGATGTGAAAACCCTTGTGAAGGCCTCAATATTAGAATTGGAAATGCTAAGACTGCCTCAAAGTCCCTAATGTAAATGTCTGAAATTTTATAGAGGTTTTCTTGTACTGAGTGTTTCAACAATTCCCTGGAAGGAAAAGTACAAAGTGATGCGAATGACTGTGTCTGTGTCACCTCTTTTTGTGTGTGCCTTCAGAGGCCACTATTTTTCTATGTAGTCAAATGCAACAGAATATGTTGGATGTTCAGTGTTTTGGACAGGCACAGATCAGGCCATGTGAAACCTTCTACAGTGAAAGACTACCTGGGTCTACTACTCTGAGAGTTCTGCTTAAATCAAAGGATATGTATGTGATTTCCCTGGAGTACAGTGCAAACACCTATCAAGTTTCTTCAAAACAGATCAACAAGTTACTTTACAAAAACATCTCTCTCACCTGTAGCAATACGTCCTAGGAAAACAGTAAATGACTGAATATTGTCTTCCTTGTTGTCTTCCTTGACTTCAATTAGGCTTTTGACACTGTCTCCCACAGAATCCCCATCAGCAGGCTTAGGAAGTGTGAGTTAGATGAATGGACAGTGGGGTGGATTGAAAACTAGCTGAAGGATAGAGCGGAGAGGATTGTGATTGGTGAAACAGAGTCCAGTGGGAGGCCTGTAACAAGTGGTGTTCCCCTGGGGTCAGTACTGGGTCCTGTCCTATTCAATATATTCATTAGTGACCTGGATGAAGGGACAGAGTGCACCCTCAGCAAGTTTGCTGATGACACAGAACTAGGAGGAGTGGCTGACACATCAGAAGGCTGTGCTGACATCCAGCATGACCTGGACAAACTGGAGAGTTGGAATGAGAGAAACCTTATGAAATCAAACAAGGGCAAGTGCAGGGCAGAGCACCTAGGGAGGAATAACCCCATGTATCAGTACAGGTTAGGGGCTGACATGCTGGAAAGCAACTCTGTGGAAAAAGACCTGAGAGTCCTGGTGGACAACAGGATGACCATGAGCCACCAATGTGCCCTTGTGGCCAAGAAGGCAAATGGCATCCTGGGGTGCATCAAGAAGAGTGTGGCAAGCTGGTCAAGGGGTGTTGTCCTCCCCCTGTACACTTGCCTGGAGACGCCACATCTGGACTACTGTGTCCAGTTACGAGCTCCCCAGTTCAAGGACAGGGAACTGCTGTTCAGAGACAAATCCTGGTGTTCCCAGATGCCCTTATCCAGCCCAAATAAGCTTTCATTCACAGTCATTTGTGCAGGTGTTCAACAGATAATGTTCCATCTCCTTTCCTACCTGCCTTGATGAAGACTGAAGAAGTGACATGTCACAAGTGTTTTCAGGGACATCCAATTTAACAGCTACTAAGATGAATGGGATAGGTCATACGTCATAATGCAATTGTTTGAAAGCAGTAGAGAGCTGCCATTGCATCTATTGCCATAGGCTATATCTACAGCTGTAACAGTTAAAATATCTTTTTTTTCTACAAAATTTTTAGATTCTGGAAGAGAACAATGTAATGCTGTACTGATGCACAATGACTGGGTCTGGACTGGCTTTATGCTTCCTGGTGCTTTCAGAGGAGACAAAGATTGCTATTCAGAACTATTTCTAATGAGGCAAGAACAGAATTCTTCATAGACCTGCAAAAGCTAAAGGGATGTAAAATTTTGACATAGGTAGTGGAGCTGAAACCTACAGCAGAAGGAGCTGTGACTGAAGCAAGGTGCCTTTAATTCCTATTAAGGATGTGAACTTGGATGGATGTAAATCTTCCTGCATACTAGACAACATTTCAATAGCCACTGGCTACTTAGATTTTCTCTACACTCACCTTAGATGAAATAACATTTTCATAGGCTGAGATCAGATTGTAAGTGTTCTTTAGATTAAGAATTCCAGTCTTCCAATTTCAATTAAACAGTTTTACAGAGCAGTAGCATTCTCTTAAAAATATCTGACAACAAATTTCACTGATACATTAGTTTAATTACTGGTGAAAATAGTGAACTCTGGTGGAGAAAAAGTGGGCAAAAAAAAATAAATAACACAAATAAAAGATGAAAATAAATACACATGACTGAGACATCAACAGCCAGAGATCTTTTTCATTACCTGATGAGGGAAACTAAGACTCACATCTTTTGGGCCTCTTAAACGTCATCAGTTTTCAGCAGCCATGTGCTAAAGTACAGTCAGCATGTAAAAGTAACCAAATACATCTGGTTTTAATTCTCTAAAGCTAAAAATAGTCTCTTGATTGCATCACAGATCTGTTTATTTCAGAAGAAAAAAAAATTCTAAAAAGACTGAACCTAGCTGGTTTTACTCCTTACTATAGTATAGAGTATCCGTTATACAGCTCTGTATAATGGATGATTTCCAAAGCAAGTAGTGCTTTTTATATTTCTATTTTGTGAGTGTGCAACTTGAGACAACATTCAGAGGCCTGTTTACAGAGCAGCTGCTTTCTCAAAAAAAAAAAAAAAAAAAAAAGTATGGCTCTTTCAAGCAGAATCATAAAATGAAGCAACAAAAAAAAACCTGAGGCAGAGAAATGCATGAACAGAAGAGTTACAGATTTCCTTCTGTGTACGTCATTAAAAGACAGTCTTCTACAGCATTGCTTTTCAAACCTTATTTTGTATTCTGAAATGCTACACTCAGAACTAACTAAATGAAAGAACTAATAATGTGATCTTCTATCTGTGCCATATATTTTTATTTCTGTGGATTGTTTTCAGAAATGTCGGAGTCTTCTCTGCTAATACAAAACGCTATGCATCAGTAAAAGCAAGCAGTTCGTTATAGCTTGGGTTTCCAATTAGAACTGGAAGGCCTGCTTTGAGTTCTATCTGAATGAACTAGACAAGCTAGGTAGTGCAGTTGAAGGCTGTGGCATCTCTTTGTTGTATTTCAAAGCCCAATTTTGTGATTCTCTCTTCCGAAAATAAACAGCCCATATCTGTTTTAAATTTTGCATTTGTGTGATTTGTATAGCAACACCTCATCTGTAGCAAGAAATTCAATGCAAAAAATACAGTTTAGAACAACTAGTTCTTCCCTACTCTCACACGGAACTAACACATAACATCTGTATGTACCTAATATGTGCCCTTGTGGCCAAAAACCCCAATAGTATCCTGGGGTGCATTAAGAAGAATGTGTCCAGCAGGTCGAGGGAGGTTCTCCTCCTCCTCTACTCTGCACTAGTAAGACCATGTCTGGAGTACTGTGTCCAGTTCCAGGCTCCCCAGTTCAAGAGGGACGGGGAAATACTAGAGAGAGTACAACAGAGGACTAGGAGAATTATCAGGGGACTGGAACATCTCTCTTATGAGGGAAGACTGAGAGACCTAGGCCTGTTTAGTCTGGAGAAGACTGAGGGAGAGGAGATCTTATTAATGTTTACAAATAATTGAAGGGTGAGTGTCAAGTAGAAGGGGCCAGTCACTTTTCAGCAGTGCCCTGTGATACGATGAGGGGTAATGGACACAAACTGGAACATAGGAAGTTCCACCTCAACATGAGGAAAAATTTCTTCACTGTGAGGGTGATGGAGCACTGGAACAGGTGCCCAGAGAGGCTGCGGAGTCTCCTTCTCCGGAGACTTTCAAAACCCACCTGGACGCATTCCTTTGTGTCCTGCCCTGGCTGATCTGGCTCTGGCAAAGGGGTTAGACTCAATGATCTCTGAAGGTCCTTTCCAACCCCTGCCATTCTATGATTCCATCATTCTAATATACAACCATGTTATCTAATATTTACATAATTTCTATCTATATAGATAGATAGGCAATAGGGCAATATCTAACATATAAACATAAAAGAACCTTATATATATATTGGCTATGATCCTGAAGGGATATCCTGTAATGAAACTCACAACTGTGCTGTGTTTATAGCAACTTTTTGATTAGAAATTTCATTTAAAGTCTTCCGTCTTTGTATTCAGTCGGGAGGCTCTGAGGGAGGGTATTAGGTGGAAACATACATTTTTTCAGGTGCAGGAGACTAAATGAAGCCTTTAATCCTGTTATCTAGGAGTTACATTTTAAAAAATATGCTTTCTTTATTTAAAAGATCCCAGCTGAGAGTTTGTATGAGTGGAAAGTACATGCCCAAAACTTAGGCTCACAAACAATGCAGAATGTTACGTAAGAAGTTTGTCCTGGGCAAGTCCCATGCCTGGCAGGTGTTCTGATAAACATTTCTCCCAAGGGCCTTTACTTTTTATACAAAAAATGTTCAGTCCTTGGAAGTTGTGCTGGGTTGTTGTGATCATTTATCTAGTTAAAAGCTGTTATTCTGTGAAGAAGGAACTTGGAGAATGGCAGAGCTGTTCAACGTCACTGTAGAACAGTTTGTTCTGAGGATGCACGAAGCCTTCGAAACTGGACATAGGTGTTGAACACGCATACCATAGAAGACTGGATATACATTGTCTGAACATTCCTGATTTCTGTATGTTTAAAAAAACCCAAGCTTTCTGCACCATTTTTTTCTAATTATATGACATCTTCATCTCTAAATTCTCCCGAGCGAACCTAAATGGCTTGAAAATGTGTTGGTCACAGAGGCTGATGACAGAGTCAAAACATGATATTAGAAAAAAGGCACTGCAAAGTAACTTTCACTGTAAAAATTCTTAATCCTCTCTCCTCCTGGAGCTGAAACTCCATGAAATGAGAGGGATTAAACAGAGAATGGTGGCATGCTGCTAAGTGCAAGCCATTTCACTGCAGAGGCTATTTGTCAAATGTTTCTGGTAGAGTAAGTAAGGCAGTGGCATTACAAAATTGTCTTAGAAGATTGCATTTAAATATCACTGTACAACCATATGTGAGAGCTCTGGTACCACTACAGATTTATGCAGTATTTCATGACTGTTACATCTCTATGGGGTGTACAAGGCTGTATTTAACAATATTTTCATAAAATAACTGTCACACAAAGATTTCATTGAAGTCAAGCTTTGACAATGGTTCAATAAGTTTGCACATCTGCAGAAAAAGTAGTATTACCAAAGTAATGGTGAATGTTAAGATACGACATTCAGAGATCCAGTCTGATACTGAATTTTATTAAATCAGAGCTCTATGATGAATTACATTGCAACAAAAAATACTCTAATGTTTTATTATATTTTTATTATATCATGCTTTCACTATTTATTTAATAAATCATTAACAAATAGATATATTTGATGGAAGAAAATGAAGTTTTATGTTACTAAGCAAACTGCTCTCTTGGGTTGTTCTGATATTTTTTACAGAAACAAATAAAATGGTTTTTTTATAAATTACATGTATTTCTTCTAATGTGCAAAATCTTATGCAAATATTTCTGAAATTATATCAAACATTATATTCCATTTGAAGATGGGTCATCCAAAATCTTCCATCTATAATCCTAACTTTCCTATGCTGGGAGGCCCTTAGCAATTGAGAGCAAACAAGTCAGAAACAATTATGATGAATCTTCCTATGTAGGAGAAAATCTAACTGCCTTGGTTGATGTGTGAGGCACTAAGACTCGGGAGCTAAGAAAGAAGTTTAAGTATCTCTGTGAATGAATTTATTAGGTAATTTTTTTCTGTGTTGTATATACTTGAGAATGTTGTGCATGTTATCAGCACAGAGTTATAGATTCTTTGCCATAGCTGGTAGCCATAAGGTAATCTGCCTTGATGTCCTGATAGGATAGATAATGAACTACTGATCTGAATTTACAAAGCATTGTTTTAGTCACACTGATGGTCAAATTTAACACAAGGGCTCTTCTCACAGGGAGCGGATAGAGCTCGGTTGATTTAACCTAACCCAGTGGTTATCACTGGGTAGGTACAGAGGACAGCACTGTTGCTACCATCAGATTGTATTTCAAATATATGCTTGTAAAGAAAAAAAGAATCGTGTTTATTAAATCCCATTTGTTTACAATTTATAGCAAAATCGTTTTTTAAAGGCCACATAATCCATGAAGATTATGTTTAGTGATTCAAATGGCAGACTGCTTAATAAATGAGGACTCAGTGTTCTGCACCTTGACTGATCATGAAAGCGTTTTTATGTCCACGACACAAACTTGTCCTAATATTAGGGGTAGACAAAAGTATGTTTCGCATCAAATGAACATTTCTTTTTTCTCAGTATTCATATATGTAATATTGAGATATTAAATTCAAGTACCTGTGAAATAATTTCAGGAACATGTATATATGTATTTTCTTTTGGAACAAAGCATCCCATTTTGTTAGGCATTAATCTAAATAATATATGGAAAACACTTAGGAGCTGCTGATCAAAATACCTTTCTCATAATAAGTTGATTCAGTGGATGAGACAAAAAGTTTTTCCCCTTGAAGCTGTTGGCTTAAATGAGTTCAAGGTGAGTGCTAACTTATGAAAGGCTCCAAAGAAATGAGCTGTTTCCTTTCTTGTAGAACTCCCACACCATCAAGGTCAACATATCCCTGGTAGAAACGTTTGTATTCCTAACAGTCTTGGCACAGTGATGAAAAATTGCATGAGCTTGATTGCACACTATTCTTTTCCAACTGCAACCAACTTTCTGAGCTCAAGAAAGAAGACTGCAAATACCTTATCTGCTTATTTACTTTAGAAGCTACACTTTCTGAAGTCGCTCCATAACTGAGTGAACAGCATTTCCCTACATTAACAATTTCAAAGCCTGTATTTTCAGCCTTAGCACTCACAAAATAAAGGAAAGATGCATAAATAATTTCACCAGCTACCCAACTCCATGAAGGCTGAAGATTTATCCCGCTAAGGACAGTATTCAATTAGAAGTAATGTGTGGAACTGATTTGTGCTGATAGTTAGCTAAGGAGAAGGGGGTTTCTGTATGTGTGGGATTCATTTCTTGTGTTAAAAGAGAGGCAAGATTTCATGTGGGTTTCAGTGGATGCACATTGGATTTAAGGGCTTTTCAATTCCCTTTAGTTCTTACGCTCATCTTTCTTGAAAATAGCAGGCAGAAGTGATGGCGTGCCATCATTCCCTCACCACTGGGCCTAATGTTGTAAGTCATATAAAGCAAGGAACAAATCTTTTGGGTTTGTTTTCATTCCTAGTTTATACAACAGAGTCATAATCAATGAGTAGTGGGATCTGAAGAGAAATAACAGCAGCTCTCCAGTGTACCAGACCCGTGTTAGATTGAGTGTTGATGTCTTCTGGAGGAATTTCTGTAGTGCTTTTAACTGTCTTGCAGAATAGGTGCTGCCTTACAGCCACAGACTGCTTCCTGCTCTGATTCCTGATACTTCTAAAGCAATACACTTTTTAGCTTTCTACTCTCATCGCTCCATGCTTGAACTCAGGAAAAAGACCATTAAACACAAGTATTTCAGGCTTAGTATAAAATTCTCATTTGAAATAAGGAGCTATAGGTTAGGAATTCCCTGCACACTGCTTAGCTGCAATTTCACAGCATGATTAATTTCACATCATCAGGCAGATATCCACAGGGGTTCCTTACTTGTGCTTAAAGCAGAAGATGGAAACACAGGGGTGCTCATTCATAGATGAGATCGTAATTTTACTGTTGAAATACACCTGCAAATTTTTCTTCATATCAAGAGCTACCATTTAGATTTATATGCAGTTTTCTGACACGTTCCTTTCAAATGTTGAAGTCTGAGTATCGGGATCTCTAGGAAAATGCCAAATGCAACCAGGTAACCAATTTGCAGTGGAGAGAAATGCACTGAAATGTGACACTTTTTCACAAAACTTCATTGCCAGAGCTTTGCTTTATCCTCCATTGCATTGCCGCTAACCTCTCAGCAGCAGCCAGATGAGCTGAGGCGCGCGAAACATTTGCAGCCGGTGATATCTGATGATAACCTTGACTGTGACATACATCATCATTACCGCTCCGTAAGGCGGGAGGGACCCACCCGCGCCGAGCGCCCAGACCCTGCAGGCAGCGGGAGGGGGCGGCCACTCGGTTCTCAGCCTAAAGCTCTGCCCTTTGGGATTTTCCCATTTTCCCACCTGCCCTTGCCGGGATGCGGCCCTGCCTCCCTCCCTCCCAACCCCCGACGGCCCCGCTGTCCAGCCCGCCCCGGCCCGGCCCGCGGGGGGCGTGCCGCCCCGCGC
>JAAGNO010001268.1:0-34536 GCA_033439905.1 Ceryle rudis
CTCGCTTCCTCCCGCTCCCCCCTCGAAGAAAACGCGAACACACGCCACCCCCAACCCCCCCCTGGGTGCCCTTTTGGGGAAGGCCCCGGGGGGGGGGGGGGGGGGCAGGGGGGCGAGGGGCAAGGAATAGCTGCGGACAGAGCACTGGGATCAAGAGGATCTTTGAGTACCTCAAGGTCTCTGAAGTGTGTCTAGTGCCCCCTTTCTCCCAACTCTCATCTGCACAGCCTGGAGTCCAGATTTATTTGGCCTTAAAACCAGTTCAACACACAAGAAAAGGAAGGGTGTGAAACATTGCTCCCCATGTTTTACACTTCCCCAAACCACCACACTCATGACCACAAAGACCTGAAAGCCTGGTTTAATCATAGAATCATAGAATGTTTTAGTCTGGAAGGGACCTCTAGAGGTCATCTAGTCCAACCTCCCTACACAAGTAGGGACATCTCTACCTAGGGCACGTTGCTCAGAGCCCCATCAAGCCTGACCTTGAATGACTCCAGGGATGGGGCCTCCACCACCTCTCTGGGCAGCCCATTCCAGCGATCCATCACCCTCATATTAAAGAACATTTTTTCTAATATCCCGTCTAAATCTAACTTCCTTTCCTAACTTAAAACCATTGTTCCTTGTCCTATCATTACAAACCCTTTTGAATAGACCTTCCCCCGCCTCCATATAGGCCCCCTTCAGGTACTGGAAGGTCACTATAAGGTCTCCCCAGAGCCTTCTCTTCTCCAGGCTGAACAGCCCCAACTCCCTCAGCCTGTCTTCATACAAGAGATGCTCCATTCCCCTGATCATTTTGGTGGCCCTCCTCTGGACACGCTCCAATATGTTTACATCTTTCTTGTGCTGGGGACTCCAGAACTGGATGCAGTACTCCAGGTGAGGTCTCACCAGGGCAGAGAAGAAGGGCAGAATCACCTCTCTTGATCTGCTGACCACAGTTCTTTTGATGCAGCCCAGGATGTGATTGGCCTTCTGGGCTGCGATTGCACATTAGTGGCTCATATCCAGTTTTTCATCCGCCAGAAACCCCAAGTCCCTTTCCACAGGACTGCTCTCCAGTATATCCTCTCTCAGCCTATATTGATAATATTGTTTACCCCGGCCCAGGTGCAGGACCCTGCACTTGGCCTTGTTGAACCTCACAAGGTTCATCTGGATCCACCTCTCCAGCCTATCTACGTCCTTCTGGATGGCATCCTATCCCTCTGGCATATCAGCTGTACCCCCCAGGTTGGTTTCATCCACAAACTTGCTGAGGGTGCACTCAATGACACTTGTCAATATCATTAATGAAGGTATTAAACAACACTGGTTCCAGCACAGACCACTGAAGGACACCACTCGTCACCTTCCTCCATATGGACATCAAGCCGTTGTCCATCCCTCTCTGGATGCGACCATCTAGCCAGTTCTTTATTCCCTGAACAGTCCACCCACTGAACCCATAATTTGCCAACTTAGAGACAAGGATGTTGTGGGGGACCACGTCAAAGGCCTGCAGAATTCTCAATAGACAACATCCATAGGTCTACTCTTGTTGATTGATGCAGTCACTTCATTGTAGAAGGCCACTAGGTTGGTCAGGCAGGACTTGCCCCAAGTAAATCCATGCTGACTACCTAGGATTACCTCCCTGTCCTCCATGTGCCTTAGCATATCCTCCAGGAGGATCTGTTCCATCTTCCCAGGCACAGAGGTAGGGCTGACAGGGCAGTAGTTGCCAGGGTCTTCTTTTTTACCCTTTTTAAAGATGGGTACGATGTTACCCTTTTTCCAATGGCAAGGGACTTCACCTGACTGCCATGACTTCTCAAATATTATGGAGAGTGGCTCAGCAACTGCATCAGCCAATTCCTTCAGTACTCTAATATGCCACTAACTTCAGAAAGTGCAGTTATTTAGACTGAGCTGAAAAGTAAGATCACTAAACAGAATTAGTTCCGTTCTAACCCAAACCAGGACAAGGGCAACATCCCCTCCTTGTCTCCCCTGCTTGTCCTTCCTAAAGAACCTGTATCCTTCCTTAAATTATGTGATAAATCTATTCTCAGAGTTTGCTGTAAGGCTTGCTGTGACACATCCATGAGCCCCATATTGAAGGTAAGGAACTCAAGCATCCAAGAACAGCCACACCAAACAGCATAGCAAAGGGATTTATGGATGTGATGTGATTTAACCCAAATTCCTCAATCCCCAGTCTGTCCCTGAAACCCAACTTGGAAGTTTATCTGAACTGAATCACTTAGGGTTTTTTTCTGATTTTTCTCACTGTATATCTCAATTTGTAACAAAGTAAAATAATAAACAACCAGGAATAAGATAACTCATATTTCTTAACTTCAAGGGTATAAACACCTGCTATTTTGGTTAGGAACTTCCAGATGTCCCCCTGCACTTAGAATTGCCTCCCTGAAACCTTGCCCCATACATTTTTGCAGTGTGGAGAAACATTGTCCATCACTGCAAAGGTAGTTCCTGTTCAAAACACAAACCCCAAAATTATTCTAACTTGGCAGAAAACTGACAAAAGCCAGTTTTGTTATACCAGATCCCAAAAGCCAATGACATCTGAAGGAAGAGTTTGAACATGGACTTTGTTCCTTTGTTCTTTACGTAATGAGGGTTTTCCTGAGATAGGGCTCTGTCTTTTTTTTTTTTTTTTTTTGAAAAGCAGTCAGGGAGGGAACTATAAGCTAAACCAGCTCTGACTTACAGCCATTATATGCTGTTCTCCCACTTGAAGGTCTGCCAGTACACCACAAATGTGGCTTCAGTCCTTGCAGCACACCACTGGGCCAGGAGAGGTTCTCCTATTTTTAGAAGAAGCAACAGACACCCTGGTTGTCCTAGACTCCTCAGATGAGCAGAGCAAATGGGTGAGTTCGCACCTGACTAGGATTCAGGGTATCACTGGAAGAGACACCTGCCTCAAATACGGTTTTACTTGTTTTTTTCCTCCAGGTTGACCACGGCCCAAGAACAACTGTGTGAGCAGGTGTTGCTTGGTGAGTGGGGGTATGTGAAAGAAGGTGCACACAGACAGTGGCATGTGCAAATGTGGCATCTCTTGTCAACCCTTGGTACTGTTTCATTACCCGAATTCTTTTAATTAACAAACATCTGCCAACTCCCGCACTCCACTGATGTTCCCTTTGTAGTGCCTTTCATAACATATGTAAACAAGCAGAAGAAAAATCTTGCTGTTATCGTCTTTTGATTTTATGAGTAGCTGGGGCTGTTTAAACTATAAATTAACTTTTACGGGCCTATCTCTCTCTGCTCACCACCACCCTGCAAAGTTTGAATAGACAGCTTTCCTGTGTAAGTGTGTCAGATAAAGATAATTTCAGTCAATGTTTAAGAGGGAGGGAGTCCTGTTTCACTGAAACCAAAATCATAGCACTCATTTCATGTCCCTGTATATATGTGCTTTGCACCTCTTCTCCCAGCAGTTTTGGATGAGTCTATACTTTCTGGGACAAGATCCCAGTAATGTGATAATTCTCCTCTGTGCCACCACAATTGCAATGTTGGGGGTGAGGTCTTTCATCAAACTCAGAAAATTAGTCTTTTCTTGTTTTTTCCATGTCAATACATTTTCCAAAGCTACACTTCTTATGCCATACAACTCCAATTCTTTGAAAAAGTAGAGACCAAATTATGAATATATATGGGCTATACAAATTACATACCCAGAATATATTTCTACCACACCCAATGGTAATATACCTGGGAGTGGTGAAAGGTGTCTGCAACAATAATTCTTCCATCTGAGTGGTGGTGTGTGAACACTACACATAAAGGTCTGCAAGTTGGATCGCATAACAAAGCATACCACAGATTAGGTGCAACCTACGTGTGCTGCCTCTACAGACTCAAGCTCACAGAATGTTTTATGAAAATATATTATTCTTCTGCTCCAGCTGCCTAAGATGCTTTTGCTTCCATCATGCCTGAAAATGGGTTGTGGTTGAAAAAAGTGAAGAGAAATAACATACTTTTCCTGACCTTCATTCCCTGACTGCCTGTATTTCTGTTGCATTATAACCTATTTGATTGTCCTCCTTTTAAGATTGCTTAAAGAACTAAGTGGAAAGATGGAAACATAGTAGCTATTCTGTTTAAGAGATCTTTTGCAGTTGTCTTTTCTCACACTTCTGTACAAAACAAGCAGAGCGTGTACTTCCCGGCTTTCACTGTAGCTGATGCAAACCAGCAACAGGAAATAAAGAGTACAATATACAGAGTTTGAAGCATTAAAGTGACTCAAAGTCCTCGTCCCCTGCTTCTTTTCCCTCATAGTCTTTCCCCTTTAAATAACTCTTCTTTCTCTTGGAACATTATTCCACCTTAATCTGCAACCTTTGCTTCCTCGTTCTGAACAACTCCCACATCCACAGTCCCCTTGTGCAAACAACTCTTCCCCTCAGCACTACAAGGAGCCTTAAAATCTACCAGGTCCACCTATGCTTGCTAATCCTCTTTTTTTCTTCCCATTATGCTGCTCATTCAGCTCCAGTCAGTCCTGCACTTTCCACAATCAGTTCCCAAAAGGACCTCAAATGAGGTCCCAGGTGAGACATATACTATTCCTTTCTTGGTCACATCATAATAATTTTCATGTACTTCCCTAGGCTTTGAAGATTCAAAGCATTTTCTATTACTCATTAAAAGCAAAGTCAGCAGCCAATGTGGCTGAGCTAGGTTTGGATAAAGAACCTAGGTGTGCTGGAGGTAGACAGAAGGAAGTGCTTGAACAAACATTTCTTAGTTCAGGAAAAGATAGAGCCAGTCCCACAGAAAAGATAGAGGCAAATTTAATCTTCCCCACAAAATTCCTGCAATCTATTTTTTTTTTCTTTCCCAAACTCAAGATATTTACATTGTCTGCTCTGTGCTTGGATTAACAAAGTTAAACTATCAAGACAAGCACTTGCGAAGAAAAATCAGTCTATGGATACTACAGAGAGATAGCTTTTCTACATCAACCTTTTCTAAAGTGCTTGCAGCCACACAGAACATCTGAAGTGTTTGAACTTGTGCAATTAGAACAAGTTGTCAGGGACACAAAAAGCTTTTCTGAAGCGCACAGAAGCTGCCTGTGTGTTATCTACCAGTGTCATATACCTTCAGCCTAGGAATCATCAGAGCCTAGGCAGCAGGGTATGAAATAAAAATCTTCTATGCCAACCATGTTTCAGCAAGCTGCGATTTTTTTCTCTAATAAACCCTCTTCCCTGCAGTTTTTCCTTCTGTCTCTAAGTTCTTTTTCTGCTCTCTGCCCTCTGCACTTTTTCTACTTTTCCCCTGTTTCTTTGTCTTGTCCCTCCTCTCCCGTTATTTCTTTTTCCCTTTTCTTTCTCTGCTCCTCACCAGTGTATATTCTTTCAATATCTCAGTACCTCCTCAGTCCCTGTTGATTATATTTTTCTTTCCTGCCCCTTTCTTTCTTGCCTCTTTCCTATTCTTCTCTCTCTCCTTTCCTCTTTGACCTGAATTGGACTGTTGAAGGTCTCTGTGTTGAGTCAAGAAGCTCTCACTTCCAGCCTAATTTCAGTGCACAAACCTCTTTGCTATAATAGAAACCACACATTCTTTCAAAATTTATAATTAGATTTTTTAAGGAAAAGTGCAAGACAAAAAGTTCTCCTCCTAAATAAATATTCTCAAAGATACAGCACTTGGATCTAGAGCTTTGGTCCTATGCCCTGTGAAAACTGGGTCCAATTGTGAAAGCCAGATGAATTTTGCCAGATTTTGGCACTGATTGATGGTTGGCAAAGCCTCATGGACAGCAGACTTCCGGTTCTGGATTTTGCACACTGGCTTTGTTCTGAACCTGAACAAAATGTCTAAATTTTGAAATGCTACATAAAAAATTTCACTTTGACTCATGACATTTAGATTACAGTATATAATAAGGAAAATAAAACCGAGATATATTTCAAAATAGAATTGGAAATGCATCCTTCCTTCCTAAATACCAGAATGTGATGTCCTCCCTAAAGTTTCATCTGCATAAAATTTTCATTAATTCTCAGGGATTTTTCAAAGTGCTCTTAAAAAAGGGAGGAAGTGAAACAAGTTGGAGATCTTTAAGAAATAATGTTAAGATTTTAAAAGCCTTACATATATATATGGTCCCTGGGTACTCACCATTGTTCTGCAGTACATCACAACAAATAGGATCAAGTATCACCTAACCTTGGCATTCAGTAGACATAACTGAGCTAGCCTTATAGTAGCTAATGTGACCACTACTAGTACCACAGTTATGGTAAATTTATGATCTCCATGAACCTAAGGGAAGAGAAAGATAGTTTGCACAAAACAAGCCCTATTTGACTTGGTTTTGCAGTTTGAAGGTAATATAGATTTGGCTGCAATAGCTGGAGTCATCAGGTTGATTTCTACAGGGCCTGAGCTACTGGGAGGAACAGTTGTGTCCTGTGGTCTCACCGTCCCTAGCCAGCCTCAACAACATAGAATGGATTTCAGTTGGCATTTGCAGTCAGCAGGAGCTGTGCATAAGCAAGTGCCACATTTTGTCCTGGTCTGAGCAAATATCCCTGCACAAGCAGAGCTGCTCTGCCTCTTACATAACAAGAGTCCTGGGACATGAAGAGTAGTGCCAGTAGCTGGTACCCCCCTGTGTGCAGTTTGGGAATGTGACCTGGGACAGTGTGCTAAACTCAGCATCAGTTCTTGTTAAGGGACAGCTGAAAGGACCAAGCTGCTACAAGGACATTTGAGGTAAACATTTGGTTTCAGTCTGTTTGAATCTAGAAAGCAAGCACAAATATGTCATGCCCTTTTCCACAGCCAGGGACATGTTTTCCAACACAACACTGCCCAAGCAGTAAAACAACTGTATGAATTTACACATGAACCCCTGCCCATGACAGAACAGTTAGGGCATCTGCATATGGTTATGAAGCAAAGCTTGAAGCTTGAACTTCTGAAAAAGCTTGGTGACGGTTTTAAATACATCAGTTTCACAAGATCTTACAAAGGAGGGTATTTCTCATTTTACAGGTTATGAAACGGAGGTGCCAAGGGACCAAGTGTCTTGACTAAAGATGAGTAAGCAAAACTGGGGAGTGATGTGGCCCTCCTGATTTCCAGCTCCCTGCCTAGGCAGCCAGAGGGAACTAGCTCAAATACAGATATTGTAAATGCTGTCGATGGATGAGTTGACACCATTTGAAAAGGTTTTCCCATAATTTGCATAATAATAAACACATATATAAGTAGAATTAACTAGCAGGGGCTTTTTTTCATCTGTTTGTTTTAATTATTTCAAGCTGTAGTGTTTGTAAATGTGATCGACACTAAACTTTTATTTAGACTGTGCTTTGAATAAATATATTGACATTAAAATTAGTCACCATAACCTATAAATCACAGGATGGTTTTGGTTATGAATGTTACAAGTGCTATATTAAGCTTCCAAACAGAATTAGTTTCTTGCTCTAGGAGACCTTGAGAAGTTGTGTATTTCTAAAGCAGAAGAAGAGACACAATTTGGAACAGTTTTTTGAAATAACTTTAATTTCTGAGAATTGGATTTTCTTATTGCAGCCAGTTTAAAGACACACTGGGACACAGAAGACTGTAAATTAAATTTCCAGCATTGCATATGTGAACTCTAAAACAATATGGGAAATTTTCAGTAGTACAACGGAAAATTTGGTATCTTGCTCCTCTCCACTGTCACTGGGAGTTGGATGCCATTTTTGTTGTTGTTTTTGAGCATCCATAAAAAAGCCTATATGTAATTATGTATTTTTATGGACAACTTCTAAATACCTGCTAACTCATACAGTATCCAAATTCCATGGAATATCAATTATTCCAGAGGGAGTTCATTTTACTACATTTTTCTTCTGTGATTCTACTTTTGTTGGAGATCAAAAATCAAGAGGATGTTATCTTAAGATTATAATTTTCTATATTGATCCTGCTTTTGTTATATCAGTGGCTTATTTGTTAGACAGAAAAGATATGACTAGGCATATATCATTGTAGAATACAGGAAGATTCACTGAGATTGATGCATAAGCAAAGGACAAGAGCATTAACAAATCTAGCTGTCCGAAAGTCAGGGCTAATGTTAACCAAGAAGTACATTACTGTGATTCGATCAGAATGTTCTTTTATTTATTTAACTTTCCCATTTTCATTTTTTATTTGGCTAAGATAATTGCCTATGATAAGCCCTGTGTAGGCTGGAAGCATGCAGGAAGCCATCCTTTAGATTGTAATATTTACGCTAAGCCTAAGCATTAATGATGTGTAATGGCCAGGCCATATTTGCATATTGAAATGATCTCAATTAAAATCCTTTATCAGATGACTTCAAAGAGAGAACCTCTCAAACTGCAATATTTTTTTCCATGAAACACAGCCTATTAGGGATGCAATGTGTTTATCTGCATTTCTAACGACAATAACTTTTGTGTTGATTTCAAAAGTAATGAAAGATAAAATTCATTCCTTAGGCTCCATACCACAAAATTATTTTATCTTTCTTTGTAATGCACTTACTGAGCCCTGAACTTCTTTGAAGGACAAAACCATAAAATAGTCCCCAGAACTTAAATAATGCCTTGCCCTTCGATATTGTTTCCCATCCTGAAAAATCTAAGTACATTACAAAGATTTACTATGCCTAAAAGAGATAAGAGACTTATAGGGTTCTCTTCACCCACTGCTGGAAGACAATCATATCTGAGCAGGTACACAGAAACTTTTTTTAGCATCAAGGAATAGAATGTAAGTGCAGAGTCATTGCAAGAAGTGATGAAGTAATCTACGTAACAAGAGTAATTGCAAAAAAAAATGAAAAAGATAATTTACCAATTTTTTTTCCATTTCATAATAGATTTCAATTCAATTAAAAAATCTCCAGCCATGCACAAATTTTTAGAAAATACATTTAAAATCTTATGTTTCAAAGGGCTCTATGTATGAGGATTCTCGTAATTTTTCTGAGGATTTTCAGTTATTTTCACAACATTTAAAAATATAGTTTTGTTAAAATAAAGAGAGAAGCTGGAAAACACAGCATTTAATTTACTAAGAAAAAGGCCCAGAGGCAAATGGGGAACAACAACATGCCATTTAACACATTAGAGTCAAAGTTAATACATACTAACCATTTGAAGACTGAGTTCTGATACCATAGATTATTTTCTGTCTTCTGCCTGGGACTTGTCCTTTAAAAACCTGTGTGGCAAGTGTATTCTTGATATTTGTTCTTTATTGCTTTCTAAAGCCACATGAGTCATTATCAGCTAGGTCCTGGATAAGAACTGTGTACTCATGAAGACAACCATAAATTCCAAAGTTACAAAAGATTCAGACTTTTAAACCAGAACTTCTCAAGGAAACTAGTGCCACCTGCAAAACGGGCATCCAGCAAGAGGGAAGGAATGATACAGTACAGTGATTTGAGTGAAATACCACCTACTGCAAAAAAAAACTAGACAAAGAGGAGGCTCTATTTCCTCAAATCTAGTACAAAATTTTCTCACACTGCAAGGGGTGACAATCCTGGAATCACCTATTAGGGATAAACTCCCTCAAATTTTCTCACATATATCGCAAGATGCAGTGTACACGGGGAAGCACCTGCCACATAGCAGCTACTCTGGGGTACTTACTTGTGTATATTCTCACGGTAACAGTGAGAACCCTTCCTCATCTTTCAATTCAGAGTAAACTACCTTGCATTTATGACAGGGTAAGAGTATGGAGAGTCTAGTTACCACACAGCCACTGATTTACAATAGCTTCCACCCTCATGTATGTACTCTTGCTCTGCAGCAAACAGAAAGTAAGTTGAATTAGCTCACCTTGAACTTAAACCATTTTCATTATTTGAAATCATTTGTTATCTCTTATGCCAAGGGTCTTTCACTAAACAAGAAAATGAAAGCTATTAAAACAAATCATTTGTTGTAGCAAAGAAGTGGAGGCAAGGGTTTGTTTTTATGCAAGTTATGAGAGCAAAGGATTTGTAAGAATTAGCAAAAAAAAATAAAAAGGTTTAAAATACAAAGTCCTACATGCTGCCCTATAGTGTGGTTATGTGACTGTAATCTTGAGCTAGTGTTTTGACTATGAAATTTGAGTCATGGAGTCCAACGGAAAATCAAAGTAAGACAAAATAATTGAACCACAAAATACTGGATGAGATTTATTGTAACTTCACTTCTGAACCAAATGTGAGGATTTATAGGATCATCCTAGATTTACCCATAGAAAAGGGTAAATATGATCAACTATGAAAAGTGTATAGTCTAAAGTGTATTTATCCAAATAGTTTATTTTAATACAAAATAGCATTAATATTCTACATAATCTGTGGTATATTTAGTACTGTTATTAGCTAGTAGGTAGCATTTTACCCGGCATTTAGTACTAGCATTAGTATTAGTGTTAGATACTAATGGTACTGTATACTAGCAATGGTACTAAATATTTGTCTTAATAGTAGTAATATTTATTTGTTACATAGCTGAACACACCGGGAGACAACCAAGAATAGCCTGCAAAGCATTCGTCATCAGAATCCTGCTGCTGAAACAGAAATAGAAACACCAGTGTCAGTGAATTTGGAGGGGCGAGTACAAATTGGCCCTTATTTTCTAAGACACTTTCACAGTGTTTCCTGTGTGCTCTTTAGAACAACTTATCCAGATAAACAGCTTTCCATTATTAGTATCAGGATAGCAAAAAAAATCTCCCTCAGCTGAGGTAGAACACCAAGTTACCACCCATATTTTATCAGCTGCAACATTCCCCATGAGAAATAAGAGCAGTAAGGGCTACTGAAGGAAGAAATTCAAAGGCATTTGCAGTGGAATAACAGTTAGCTAAATGTTTCTCATCTTATTTGGAAGCTTGAAACACGTTACCATCATTCATGCTTTGCTGTAATTGGACAGAGTGATTAGAAGACCTTTTTATATTAAATGCACATTTTTCCATTCAGTAATATCCATGCTAAATGGGAAGAATAATATTTATCCAGTCAGGTGGATTTTGAGCAGTGATCTATTTTATCCCTCATTTTAAAAGATTTTTTCTAATCTGTGGTTTTGTAGAGAAACTGTACATTAAGACTGACAATATACACTGGCTTAAAAGAGAAGAAACAGAAAAGAAGCTCTTCAGAAATGTAGATGTTCCTGTAAGGAGAAGAATCGATTACTGCCAAATAAGCATTCTGAAAGTTTATCATTCAAAACGAGATGAAAACTGACATTGACAAGGAAGCAACTGCAAAAAGCACAAGGAATTCAGACAGAATATCGTTCTGCAAAGGACTGTTATTGCACAGAACAAAATGGACTTTGTAGATGTATACTTTGCTGAATAGATGTAAACTGTGAACATCAGTTCAAGAGGGAGCTGAACATGTTTGGAGCAGGGAGCGAATGTAGCCAATGCAGTTATAAGAGAGATAATTGTGCATAAGATGGTGAGCTACCATACCTGGTGATTTGTATTTTCTGTTGCCAGAGGCAAGGTTTTGATGGACCGCATGCTTTTCTCTGGGCTATTATTACTTGTATGTCTCTAAAAAGTGCCCTCTGCTATCACAGCAGCCACAGTAATAAAATGTAAGTTAATAATATTATTTATCCTGTAACCATCACTCATGTTTACCGTTCAATTACTTCTTTTTCCCTTCCTGCTGTACCTCCCTCCTGTTTGCATTTGAAGGTTAAAATCTCAACAAAAGCTATTTAATGTGCAGGTGTTTTTCAGTTCACACTGTCCCAGTACTGCTCTGTTGCCACATGCAAAATGCATATACACATACATAGACACACGTGTGCTCAGATACTGGCCTGAGATCTTTTTCTTCTTGTGTCCCCTGTCTATCCAAAACTGTGTCTGAAAATACTGTGCAAGACAAGGCTATGAGTCTCACCACGTTTTGCCTCTAAAGTGGCATGCATTTAAGATTCCTACTCAACCAACAGTTGCCAAAACAACAAAACTCAATAGATGCTTAAGCCATATTTGCCCCAGCTGCATCTAAACTGGCATGTTCCTGGTATCTCCAAATGGAGTCAAAGTTATTTAGAAAAAGAGTTTAACTGAGACACATGCTGAAGCCCACCCCAGCCTGAGAAACTGGCCCATCACAACTCTCACATGAGCCTAATGTTTCCTCCATCCTCGAGGGGCAGGAAGGAATGGCTGAATGAAAACCAGAGAAAAGAACTCAGTGAGTCCAGCAGGTATACCAACAGTATGATGGTGCAGAATCATGCCACTTTCCATACAGTGAGCATACACGTAATACTTACTTGTCAGAAAAATAGGAGACGCAGAGAAAGTCAGCAATCTTTGAATTATATAAACTATATAAAACAGGAATCTGACTCCAAACAGAACTCAGAAAAGTTAACTACCAGGTTTTGTACTTACATGGAAAGAAGCTCTCTTCTTAAATATCCATTTACCTTTACATCACTACTCTTTAGTCCCAAACAGATTAATCCTTACCGAGCCAGACCCAAGTCCTCTACATGCAGCTGATGCCATCAGGCAAAGGATTGAAGGGGAGCACAGAGGTGAAGCCACACATCCATGTCCACCCAAATGAAGCACCAAGGCACCCCAGCCTTCATTCCAGATAGAATTAGGCCTTTTCCATTTCACATCATTCAGGGGAAGAAAAAAAACAAACCCACAGCTTCATTTCAGTTAACATGGCAACAACATCTGTAGTTATCTAAAGAGAATGCAACTGCCTCCCATCTGGTTTTGATATGAAATCTGCTGGATAGATCATGTGTATTTCATGCTAGGTCTAGAACCACCCTGAGTACCTGATGCATTCAGTGAGGGCTACAGTCATCCTGGGCTCCCTTTTGCCAGTATGTCCACAGTGGCAGATACAGAAACCTCTAGGAAGCAGTTTAAACCACATAAAATTGGGATTGTATCCTGAGATGACTACTGCCCTTCACTGACTAAGAAGGAAAAATACGTATCTGTCTCTTTAATGGGTGCAGTTAAGTAGCTCCTCTTAAGATACACCTGGACCTTTCTGAGAATATATTTGACTAGACATACACAGAGTGGATTAAGTTGCCTTGGCTGTGACAGCATGGGATAGGCTAGGAAAAAAACCATATATTCATCATCACACACTGATTGCACCAATTCTCTGCATTTCTACTGCAGACTCCTTCCTATGATCATAAAGCACTTTACAAATCCAGAATCCTGGTCTATCTAGTAGAGATACATCATCTAGGAACCACTTTGACCCACTTAGTACACTTGTGAGACATCTTCTAACTGTGAACACAAATGTGAAACCACTTCACTTTTCATTTCTCTTAACAATTCTGGAGTACATATCCAGAGAGACATGAATATACTAAGGAACTTTGGAAGCATTACTTGAAGATCCCAGTTGTAATGACACCAACAACAGACCCACAACAAAACTGCAGTGGTTCAAGACATGATATTTATGTGACCAGTGTAGCTACATCACATTCTCCAATCTCAATGCTGCAGGAAATAAATCCAGGTCTAAAGTTGTGCACACTTCTGAAAAATATCCTCATACTTCCAATTCTGTAGATGGGAAGACTGAGGGTCAATGACATGAAGAGAGCTGTACAATGTCAAACTGACTTTACTTTGGAGCACAGATGCAATATCTAGGAACCTGATTCTGACAACATTTACATGAATGAAAGAGAAAGTCTGTAGCCATACATCACGGAAAGATAACAGCATCAAGTCTAAGTCTCTTAGGGATGGAACCATGCAGGTATTGAAGCTACCACCTCCCTAGCCCTTTGTATCGTGGCACCAAAACCTAAACTGTCTCTTCCATATCTAGAACATCTGTTCTAAGGGTACATGGACTTCTTCACATACACATTTATAACATATTAAGTTGAAGCAATGCTGATTAAGAGCAGGACTGCAAAAATGCCTGCACTTTCACCCAGTTGAATAGACCCAGATTTTTTTAGATTAGGCAACTAAAGCCTCTTTCACATTCCAGGAATCACACATATCCTTTCCCAACATACAGAATCTATCTACCTTTCACTACTGCTTTACTAGGACTTACACAAACAGGCAAGATGGTAGCGGGGCAGAGAAGGTTCTAGCACACAGATTTGTTTTTCTGAAATGGTATTGAGGGAAGATCAGTCTGGATAGGAAAAACATGAAACTAAATATTGAGGAAACAAATGTAAAACACCTGTTAAAATGCCTATTGTTGTATCAGTAGTTTGAATTGATGAGTTCCTTGTGTCCTTTAAGGAAGGTTTTCTGTAGCAAAGGGAACTACACCCTTTCTTAACAATCCCATGAAGGAAGAAACTTCCTATAAGAGACTTTGATGGTTTTCCCCTTGAGAAGGTAAAGGCTATTAATTTGATCTTACTGAAATAAAAATAGCAGTTGTCAAACCTTTGACCCTTCTGTAATTAGTTAAAATGCTGGAATTTACCTTCAGTAATCTCTTATTCTTCCTTAGGCAGATTTATTTTCCTCTTCCACTCTCCTCTGATACCGAGATTCACTGCATTACTTCAACAGATAGGACTGAGACCAAACCCCAATTCCAAACACATTGAGCAATGAAGAAAATTCCAGACACTGCCAGCTTTAAAGGCTGATTCTGAAAGACATTAAGCAGTCTTATGGCATCCAGAGAACACAAGGTCCTTTAAAAAAAAAAAAAAAAAAAAATCCTATTTCCCTTTATCTGTGCTTATTAGAGCTCTGGAGACTTAAATGAAAGTATTACTGCACCTGCAGCTTGTCAGAGAAACACACCCTTCTTCACATTGCTAACAAAGCCAGGCCAACAACAAAAAGGAAGTAAAATTTCATCTTGAAAACAATGAGGTTACAGGTGTGAGGGAGTTCATAATCCAAAGACCGCACAGTTCACAAGTGAAAATGGGGACAGAACTCAGCCTGAGTTCTTTATGGTGATGGTAGATGAGGGCTGGCTTTAAATTCCTAAGCAGAATTTTGCAAAACTGAGGTTTGACAAAACCCGAAATCCAGTGTCTTTTTATTCATAAACTAAGTAAATTTGCTGCGAAAGCATAAAGATACAAACACAGAGGGCTGCAGTGACATTTTGAGTCCAATTTTCAGTACAATGGCTCAAGAAGAAGTGTATTA
Organism: Ceryle rudis; assembly: GCA_033439905.1. Classification (NCBI taxonomy): domain Eukaryota; kingdom Metazoa; phylum Chordata; class Aves; order Coraciiformes; family Cerylidae; genus Ceryle; species Ceryle rudis. The sequence continues at coordinate 15,205 of JAAGNO010001268.1, forward strand.
AACAACTTAACCTGGGGTTTTTTTTGTGTTTGGGGGTTTTTTTTTCCCCCCTGTGTCAGGATATCATCAATGCTCCTTTGTTTTATTAGTATGGAGGGGTATTCCCAGTATGTATGCCAGACTAGGATACCATACACTTCCATATCATCTTTATCTGAAAATTAATTTTTTGCTGAATGTGAGTCCTACAGATAGGAGAGAGTAGAACACTGCTCTTTAAAACACTGTCTGCCTTTTTTTTCCTTGTTTTCTAAATATGCCATTACTTCAAAGTGTTATGGCCTTCTTTGTAAAGGCATTTATACTAGAAAGCTAAGAGTACTTTACAGCACCCTGTAAATTTCCATAAATAACAATTGGTCATGAGAGTTTCTTTTCACCTATTCCACAGAAGGGCACTTCCAGAGAGGAGCCAGAAAAGGTGGAGATCACTTTAAAATGCTTCTTTCTCTCATTTCCAATACCCCGCCTAATTCAGCTAGGCCAAAATCTCACTTGAAGTGAGCTGAAGTAGAAGCTTTTTGTGTGTGTATGGAACTGTCTCCAGCTGGGAGAGCAGTTAAATGCTTGCCCATCCCCTTAACTCTGGGCATGTAAATTCAAGACGAAGAGAGCTATTTTGACATTCTTGGCTGGAAATCACTCTCCACACCTATACTTTAATGCATCTACTGTACATGGTAGTTTGGCTGGTTTCTCTCACTACCATCTGTTCTGATGGCACGGTGCCTGCTCACAAGTTGAATGATATATAGGTGCCAGGCAACAATGCGTTTTGATGGGCAGGCTGCACAACACTGCAATTGTCATCTCTTGTGCATGAAGGCTGTGCCAGCAATGAAACGCTGGCATGTCGTACCTCCATACACTTGTTCACACCTGTTGACACTTACATGCCAACAAAGGAATACTTGAACAAGAGCGTTTGTGGGCTTGCTTAACTCCCCATTAGGAATTAGCATTACCTGGAAGTATATTCAGCCCCTGGCTCAATCATCATCCTCTGCCTCAAGCAGACACTGGGTCACAGCCTGGAATGTTTCTGTTTTCCCATCCAAACACTTAAGTGAAAGTCTATGCAAGCCTTCTATTTTTCTCATGTCCCACCAAAGCATCTAATTTTACATTTATCTCTCTAGGTGTTCCACAAACACACCCAATCTTGCCCACAGGTGCATGTCAGCATCACTTCTTCTTTCCATATTTCCACAGGTGGATCACTACCCCAAACCTCATCTATAGACTGTTTTTTTCAGAGTTCAGATCAATCCCTTTTCACCAGTAATATTTAACCACATGGACCTATCATTCAGCTCCATGAGTAAAGCTTATTCTTGGAGCTTCTAAAGTAGCAATGATTTATACTGATGGAAAAGTATGTCAAGAAATGAAGCTAATGTAAGACATCACCGATGACTTTAACGTGCTTTAAAAAGCAATATGTTTGAGGGAAGGGAGAATTTACAAACCCTGCATTGGGTGTACAGAGAAATTCAGTGGTCTAGGGAAAAAAAGAACTTCCACACACTAGCTAGAGCTAAAATATGCAATTTCTTGGGGAGTGGATTGTACCAGAACATTCTGCTTTATGGGAAGGAAAAAAAAAAAAGTAAACCTTCATCTTAATCCTTGCCTTTAGAAGAACAGATAACTAAAATCAGATTTTGTACATACCCTTGTAGCTAAGAAAACAGCTTTGCTGAGAGGGTGGGGGTAGGGGCTGGTAATGGGGCTTTGCTGGTATCAGGCACAAGAAGCTGAGAAAAGAACAGAGAAGCCTCCATCAGTAGCATTCAGACCAATACATTTGCAGTTTCCAAGTATCTTTAGCAAAGACCTGAAGGAAGCAGAAAATCTGTAAAATGTTTCCCTGATGCAAAATGTCTAAAGAACTGCCTAGAAGAGGTGGAAATTACTTTAAAATTATTTTCTCTCTTTCTGCCATGGTATGTCTAATTCAACTTGTTTAAAATCCCATTGCAAATGGTACTTAGAGTACAAGCTTTTGTTTATGAGAAAATGAATCCACCTAGGAACATAGCTAACAGTTGTGCAGGCAGAGGGAGTGGAGAACTCGGAGAGAACCTTTCCAACAATGTGTTGCCACATCTGTGTAGCAACTGACTTCAGAACCCAGAGATGGAGTATTCTCAGTGGGGACTTTTGCTAGAATTTGCTTTGGATATTGGTTTTGTCCCAGGTGTACATGTCCAAGACATTTTTATTAGACTACTGAGTATCACAAGGTTATAACTTTGACAATTACAAGTCTGGCTTGTAAATACAGATGGAGAGGCTGAAAGCTTGTAGAGGTCATCTTCAGCCTCCATTGTGGTTATATGTACTCAGAGGGAGGATATCTGCTAAAGACATCATCAGCCTCTGCTCTGCAGGAATATAGCCAGTATCTTCTGGTTTCCCTGAGCAAGGCTTAGGTTACTTGGGGGCTAAAACTCAAGTCTTGTATACCATACACGTTTACCTAGTGAGAAATAAGAGAGATGTAGTCATGTGAGTTACTGCATATTTGCTTCCAGCTATTACCAGGTAGCTGCTATTTCACTTCTATGAAATATCATAGCTATGTAAATAACTCAAGTAATAATTGTAAATGGATGACTGTACTAAGGGAGGTGGGGGCAGGAGCCATAACTGCGCAGCTGCTATGGCTGTGAAAATTCAACCTTAAGCAGCCTAAACATTCATTTTACAGTGTACACCAGTGATTACTTAATTACATCTAAAATATAAGTCAGCCTCACTAAAAACCCCAGGGAGTAAATTACAAACAGCTATGAAGCAATGTGCATGCATACACCCTACTTTGACTTTTAAAAAATTATTGTTTTCCAATAGGTATAAAGAATTTTTCTATTTCTGTTCTGCAAAACACCATTATGTTACAAACAGGTAAATATTTCTAAGTAATACTAGATGTGCGTGGGAGCATCCATCTTCAGCCTTTCACTGTGGACTCTCACTAAAGGTTCTTATCTTTATGTATATTTGAACAAGAAGATCTACATATGCTTGATCTCTGTATGAACCTCTGTATGACCTGATTTTGTTGCCATGGCCACCAATTAGACCAGCCTTGTTGACTGCAGAACAACAGTCAAAGCATCTCTATTAAGTTCTGAAAAAGAATGTCATATTTTATCAGCATGTTACAACAGCTTATCCTTGTGGTAGTGTTTGTTTCTTCCACTAGCTCTATATTTAAGCATTTAGCTTAAAAGACAGGAAAAGGGGATGAGGGAAAAGCATTGGCTATATCACTAGTCCAGAAGGCTCACTTTTTTCTCTTTTTTACTTCTTTAGCACCTGCTTTTATTCTCTAAGTTTTCTCATCTACGAATACAGAAGACAGACAAGACTGTGGTAGCATCTTTGCTTCATGTGAAAACTGAGATCAGCATAAAATCTTTCCTTCAATTGGTCCTTTTGAGGATCCTATCAACATTTTCCCAAAAGCAATTTTTTAAAACAGTCTCCCTTCCAATTTGTATCAAACCAGTAGAGAGTTGCCTCAAAAGCTCACTTGGGAAATACTGCTTGTTAAGCCACCCTTGCCCAGCAGTGTGTGTAAAGGTACTGAATACTGTCACAAGCACAGGAAAGATAGTTCAATGCCATCAATATTATATTTTTTTAATACCTACCTGGAAAAAAACAAAACAAAACAAACAAAACAAAACCAACCAACACCAACGTGTAATGAACTCAGCTTACCTTAGGAAAAAAAAGAAAGACAGGTTAGAGAATAGCAGAGTTCCGTGACTAAATCTTTTGTTTCTCAGTTTTCCTTTTTAGAAAATAATTTTCTTAGTATTTTTTTCATAAAAGCTTATAAATGCCCTAAATTAATGCAGAGAAATTGGCTTTTATTTTCAACAGGATTTCTCAATATGTACGGCATCTCTTGGCATATCTATTATATTAACTCAAGCCTTAATGACACAATGGTTAAAAACAGAGTACAGATGTGTATAAATGAAAAATGTAATAGATTTCCCTCTTAATGTAATAGAATTGGCACAAGGTATTGGAAACAGGAGTGAAAGTAGTCACTCAAGCATTGTGTTTGCATGTTATTTAAATACAAGTGGTTGAGGTATAAGTACCTCTAAGTACACCTGAAAGAGATGGTGCCTTGTAATCATTGTTTCAGCAATTGACAGTTGTTTACACAACAGCAGCACATTCTCTACTGATTTGAATAATAAACATGTTTAAACACCAGCTGGATAATAGAAGGATAATTGAAACATAGTTTAAAGCTCTGATTTACAGGCATTGTGGCAACACTTTTATTTGTGGTACAATGCTATACTTCTGTGCAGCCTCTTGAAAAAAATTAAATAGGCATTGTTTGAAACAACTTTAGGATATGTTTAACTCGATTAATCTATCATGCATTTGTATGCCTACACAGACAGACAGACAGAACAAAGAACACATCATCAAAACTTCAAAAAGGCTTATGCTGGTGACCACATGGTGGTACTTGTGATGCTTGTTTTCATTCTATGTTGGCTGGACATATACCTTGAACATATATGTCCCAAGTGTGAACCATACTACTTAACAAAGTTTATAAAGCCTAAGAACCCAGAGGGCTGCTTAGTAAAGTTGCTGAGTAAATCAGAGACAAATGTGTTGAGAGAGAAGTTGTCCTCCTTCAGTCATTACATGTGACAGACCATCTGCAATGAAGGGACCATAAAAATGCCGTGAGATTTGAGGTGTTGCCCACATCTCCTCCTTTCTGGTCCACAACAGAATTTGAACTCCTGAGTTGACAGTTTGGGCCTTTTTTCTAAAATGAAAATTCAAATACAAGCTGAGGCAGTCCTACTAAAAATGTACCTCTGTACTGTTCTTTTTCTTAAAAACATGTCTACAGAAACTTCCTCAATGCAAAATCTACCAGCTGAGAAGCCTAAATATGTGGCTGTAATTGACCATCAGACCACATACTTTTTGAATTCCCAAGCAGCAGATAACACAAGGAAGTCTAGCTTTCATTTTTCATCCTCTTTCTGACCTCTTACCCCAGTTTTAAACAATTAATCCACTGGCAATTATGGCGGCATGGACAGTTTCCACACATACACTTAGGTGCAGTTCTCTGATTTTGTCCAACATTCTATTCAGGTGCTGTAGGGACTTCTTGATCCCAGCCTGTACAAAACCTACAACTTACTCAACAAGATTACTGATACCATGACTGGATTCTTTTACATACCAAGCCATGTATGTCAAGGCATGTAGGGATGCAAAAAGGAAGGCCAAAGTCCTCTTGGAATTAACTCTGGCAAAGGAAGTAAAGGAGAACAAGATGGGTTTCTTCAAATACATCAGTGGTAAAAGGAAGAATAGGGGAAATGTGGGCCCACTGCTGAATGAGATGAGAGACCTGGTGACAGAGGATGCAGAGAAGGTGGAATTACTGCATGCCTTCTTTGTTTCAGTCTTCACTGCTAAGGCCAGCCCTCAGGAATCCCAGACCCTGGAAGTAATAGAGAAAGCTTGGAAGGAAGAAGTCTCTCCACTGTCGATGAGGATTGGTTTGGAAATCACTTGGGTAAACTGAACATGCACAAATCCATGGGCCCCAGTGGGAAGCACCTACAAGTGCTGAGGGAGCTGGCTGATGTTGTTGCTCTACCACTCTCCATCATTATTGAAAGATCACAGAGAACACGAGAGGTTCCTGAGAACTGGAGGAAAGCCAATGTCACTCCAGTCTTCAAAAAGGTCAAGAAGGAAGACCCTGGAAATTACAGACCAGTCAGCCTTACCTCCATCCCTGGAGAGGTGATGGAGCAGCTCATTCTAGAGATCATCCCTAAGCACATGGGAGAAAAGAAGGTTATCAAGAGTAGCCAGCATGGATTTACTAAAGGGAAGTCATATTTGACTAGTCTGATAGCCTTCTATGATGGTGTGACTGAATGGGTAGATGCTGGGAGAGAAGTGGATGTTGTCTACCTTAATTTCAGCAAGGCTTTTGACACTGTCTCCCATAACATCTTCATGGGTAAGCTCAGAAAGTGTGGGCTAGAAGAGGGGACGGTGAGATGGGTTGAGAACTGGCTAAACAATAGAGCTCAGAGGGTTGCAATCAGTTGTACAGAGCCCAGTTAGCGACCTGTAGCTGGCAGTGTTCCCCAGGGGTCAGTACTGGGTCTGGTCTTACTCAACATCTTCATCAATGACCCAGATGAAGGGATAGAGTATACTTCATCAAGTTTGCTGATGATACTAAACTGGGAGGAGTGGCTGATACATCAGAAGGCTGTGCTGACATCCAGTGAGATCTGGACAGATTGGGAGAGCTGGGCAAAGGGGAAACAAATGAAGTTCAACAAGGGCAAGTGTAGAGTCCTACACCTGGGGAGGAATAACATCACACAACAAACAGTACAGGTTAGGGGATGACCTGCTGGAAAGCAGCTTCATGTAGAAGGACCTTGGAGTCCTGGTGGACAATCCATGGGACAGCAATGTGCCTTCGTGGCCGGGAAGGCCAATGGCATCCTGGGGTGCATAAAGCAGAGTGTGTCCAGCAGGTCAAGGTCCTCTCCTTCTACTTTGCTCTAGTGAGACCACTTCTGGAGTAACGTGTCCAGTTCTGGTCTTCCCAGTTCAAGAGAGACAGGGAAACACTAGACAGAGTCCAACAGAGGCTACAAGGATTATTAAGGGACTGGAACATCTCTCTTATGAGGAAATGCTGAGAGACCTGGGGCTGTTTAGCCTGAAGAAGAGAAGACTGTTTACCAATATCTGAAGGGTCTATAAATATAATAGGTCTGACAACTCATGTCCACTTTTAGGAAAGATGCCATTGGAGATTTGTTTTCATTGTACTTACAACAACATCACTAAAATTAGACAAATCAGCATGAGATTTTCCATGTCTAAAATTACTTCTTTCTATTATTATTTCTGTCTTGGTGGTTTTATTTTTCTAATGTTCTTAAGACACTAGCTCTCCAGAGCCATTATTTTTAAAATGGCCCATTAATTTCCTTACCACTTCTCCATTGATTTTACCTAGTTATTGGCTGAAAAAACAGGGCAGGAAGCGGACTCCAGGCTTGTGTGTTCATGTTGACCTGTGTTGCTGAACAGATGCTGCTGTCTTTCATTCCAGATGGACCTTGTTCAGGGCATGGGATTTAATTCCTAGATATCCAAACTCATACCTCTTATTAACTTGGAGAAAGCTCAAAAAACTGAGATCTTCCAGGGAAGCCAAATAACAACCTATCCCTATGTATATCAGTTTCGAGGTATTACAATTTTGAAGAGATAGGGAAAGAACATGAAAAAGATAGTTCATAGTAAATCCCGAAACTTAAAACAGTGGGGCATCTTTCCTTCGATGGTATTGGTATGTCTATAGCTGACCTTTTGTTTCCTATAGGAGGACTAACAAATAAATGACAAATACTATTAAACTTGACAAAAGTTCAAGAAAGTATACAAACCTACTCACCTGCTCATTTTGGGGTCTCTCATGTGTGTAATATGCCTGTAGATGTGACCAGACCATAGATATAGTCTGTTACCTATGCTATAGTTTGCACAAACACACAGACATTCTCCAGTAAACTTGACATGGATCAGTCTAAAAAAATAGTATCAAGATGTAATGCACAGAAGAGAACAGGACACATCTATACTTACCTTTAAGATAACAAAAATGAAGATTATGACTGCAGCTGGAAATTGTAGTACATTAAGAGACACTAATCTCTTTGATACGGAGCAGAGTTCTGCAAAGTGTTGCTAAATACTATGTATGCCATACATTTTTCATTCTGGAAAAAAGAATCACAATGAGCAAATCCTATCACCAGATGACGGATGGATGCTCTGAGATAGTCTTGGAAGAGACATAAAAGAAGAAATGCACCACATACAGTGATATAGGAAGAGGCACAATAGCAGAGTGTGGATCAGATTTAGGAAGGCCTTTATCTAAGGAACTAACAAACAGAAGCTGCACTTGATAACAACATACAGCTGGATAAGATGCATGGAAAAAAACACCATGAGCTTCCACAAGATATAATGGGCAGACAATGGTGTGTTGTAGCTGTGGGATAGCATTAAGCAGTTTTAGTAAGCTGCATGTATTATGGTCCCTGGGCCAGATTCTGGCCCCTTTATGCTAGGTCTCAGGAGCACCCAACAAAAGCCAGGGGATTTTCCTCCAAAAAGGCAGCATTGCCATGTGGCCAAGTGCCAGGATGACTCACCCTACACTACCCATTCCTTACAGGAAGACAGAAGTTCCTGAAGGGTAAAGGATGAGACAGGAGAGCACATAAATTCAGCTGCCCTGGACCCCAGAGAACAGGTCTCACCTTGCTAGCGCTATTTGGAATTTTGCTCTTTGAGTGCCCAGGAAAACTGGGCCAGCCCCTTCCATTACTCTCACTGGCAGAACATGTCTATGTTCCTAGACCTTGGGTCACAAGGGACAATAGGACCCAGGACCATGAAGGAAGCTATGCTGGTAAATTCTAACATGCATCAAGAAAGGGGCCTGAAGAAACAGAATAATAAAATAATTCACCTTCATATGATGAGCAGCAGAAGTTCAGAAAAAAAGCTATGTTTGCAGCAGTGAGAAGTCTAACCCTAGAAAACATACTCTGACTTTGGGTCATGGACCTATACTATTTGCACATGATAGAAGGCATTCGCAGATGTCCCCTTTCCTTGCTTTTTTTTTAATTGTGCAAAACTAGTTGCTTCACTTTCCCCAGCTGTTTCAAAGCAAAGAAAAATAATTTTTTATTCAATTAACTCACCATTAAACTGAGGGACTCCTACAGAGGGGCAAAAGCATAAAAGGTGCAAGAAGGGATTTGATGAATTCCAGTTTGCTAGTGTCAAGATTAGTGGTGGGGGCTGTAAACTACATAGCTTGGATGTAATCTCCAGCTCTGGAAATTGTTTGCCAGAAGCCTGGTAACAGAGGATAGTCTCTAGGTGTAGATATAGTAAATACATGTGTTTACAGAAAAATTGGCAAGGCAAAGACCTACATGCCTTGCACAGCATACACTTTAGTGGCATTACTAGCTCTTCATCAAAACAGTGGGAGTCAAAACACCGGGATAAAGGGATCTTCAGCCTGAGCTGGTATAGCACTTGCTATGCTAGCTGTGTTTGTTAATGCTGGATCCTCAGATGTTTACTAATGTACAGGGAATCATCACACTGAATGAATAGAAACATAGAAACAGAAACATAGAAATGTCTGGGTTGAAAGGGACCTCTAGAGGTCATCTAGTCCAACCTCCCTGCTGAGAGCAGGGACATCCTTATCTAGAGCAGGTTGCTCAGGGCTCTGTCAAGTCCCACCTTGAATGTCTCCAGGGATGGGACCTCAACCACCTCCCTGGGCAACCTGTTCCAGTGCTCCACCAGTCCTGTGGTAAAGAACTTCCTTCTTATTTCTAATCTACATCCCCTCCTTTCTAATTTAAAATGACTGCCTCTCATGCTTTCACTCCAGGCCTTTGTAACCAGGCCCTCTCCAGTCTTTTTGTAAGGTCCCTTCAGTACTGGAAGATGGCTATTAGGTCTCCCCTGAGACTTCTCTTCTCCAGGCTGAACAATCCCAGCTCCATCAGCCTGTCCTGGTAGGAGAGGTGCTCCAGCCCCCTGATCATCCTTGTGGACCTCCTCCGGACCCGCTCCATCAGGTCCATGTCTTTCCTGTGCTGAGGGCTCCAGAGATGGACGCAGTATTCCAGGCGAGGTCTCACCAGAGCAGAGTTGCAGAATCACCTCTCTTGATCTGCTGGCCACACTTCGATGTAGCCCAGGATGCGATTGCCCTTCTGGGCTGCAAGCACACACTGGCTGCTCATGTCCAGCTTCTCGTCTGTCAGCACCCCCAAGTCCTTTTCTGCAGGGCTGCTCTCTATCACCTCCTCCCCTAGCCTGTATTGATAGTGGGGATTGTTCCAGCCCACGTGCAGGACCCTGCACTTGCACTTCTTGAACCTCATGAGGTTGACCTGGTCCCACCTCTCCAGGTTGTCCAGGTCCCTCTGGATGACATCCTTTACCTCTGGTCTATCGACAGCACCACTCAGCTTGGTGTCATCTGCGAACATGCTGATGGTGCACTCAATCCCGCTGTCTATGTCATTGATAAAAATGTTAAACAAGACAGGCCCCAGTACAGACCCCTGAGGGACACCACTTGTCACTGCTCTCCATCTGGACTTTGAGCCATTGACCACTACCCTCTGGCTGTGGCTATCCAGCCAATTCCTTATCCACCGAACAGTCCACCCATCAAATCCGTATCTTTCCAGCTTGGCAAGTAGGATGTTGTGGGGGACCCTGTCAAAGGACTTGCAGAAGTCCAGGTAGATCATGTCCACAGGTCCTCTCTTGTCTACTGATGCAGTCACTCTGTCATAGAAAGCCACTAGGTTTGTCAGGCAGGATTTCCCCTTAGTGAAGCCATGCTGGCTGTCCTTGATCACATCCATGTCCATCTTCAACCTGAGCTGGTATAGCACTTGCTATACTAGCTGTGTTTCTTAATGATGGATCCTCAGATGTTTACTAATATACAGGGAATCATCACACTGAATGAGTAGGAAAGGAGAACCTCACTACTATTTGATCTTTTCCAACAAATTAATGATGTTATTTTAAATATTTTTTGCCAGACAAACACTTTGAGTCAAAATATCTTGTTTTTAAGAGTGTCTCAAGAGACATTAGCAACAGAGGGAAAATGACATTTTTTTATCAGGTATAATACATATAATTTGACATTCAGACACAACAAGTGCAACTCAATAGCTTGTAAGTCACAGAAGGTGAATGAAAACACTTATCTCTTTTATTAAAAAAAAAAAAAAAAAGAAAAAAAAGGAAAAAAAAAAGGAAAAAAAGAAGGTGGAGAATCCTTAACAGAACAATCCACTTTGACTTAAAATATAGGGTAAGCAGCATTACAAGTTTATAAGCACAAAGCCCATCTATTAAGATTCTGAACAAATAGTAAGTCTAGCTAGGAAGAAGTGTTCCTGTTAATGTATGGTTAGTTATGTCAAGGACAGTAAATGAAGCTGCCTTTCATATACCAGATTGATCTATCTAAATTGGGGCAAGCTGTGCCACCAAAAATGCATTTTCATCATGTGTTACAGAAGATCAAATGTTAACAAATACAGAAGAACAATTAATAAACAGTAACTTCCCACTCCATAAGTAGCTGTTTAACTCACACATACTGTTTATGTGATATTCATTTCAAATGAATGCTCTAGTAAACAAATAGTACATGTAATTTACAGACCTTCTGAGAAGCCAAAGAAAAGAGATTTGCAGTTTTAAGAAATGCTTGGGTTGAAATACTATTTCCATACAATTCTTATAAAACAGCTGCAGCTACTCTGTGAGACCATGCTCCTATCATCTGCAAATGAAAACCTGATATATTCAGCTGAGGAATAAGGTCCATAATTTAACATGAGTGTAAATAACTGGAAGAAATGGTGGCTTCATCTTTTAGATCTTTCAGATGAAAACAAGATGCCTTTCTGGCTGATGTGTTCTAGGCAAACACCAATTTGTATGACTCCCTAAAAAACTGAATGGGTGAAATGAAATGTTTTTCTCTGATATTACAACACACTATTTTAGAAAGGCATTCAGTAAAGTGTTCAGGAATTTATTTACAGAACTATGGCTATATTTGTGGTACAGAGGATGTCCCAAAGGACATCTACCTTTTCTTGATCTGGCCACCTGGGTATCTCTGCTTAAAGCTGTTTGGGATTTAGGAAAGACAAAAGCCAGCATGCAAGTCCCTGGAGAAGTTAAGTATATTCCAAACACTCATTATTCACACTGATGATGATGCCTACCTCTTGCCAAATTCTGGCAGTTACGAGCATTTATCTAACTGTGAAGTCAAAATATTTGGCCTCACTTTAGCCTGAGGCTTTTGAACTCCAAATCCCATGAGAGTGCACAGATCATGAAGTTATAGAAGACTTTGTAACTGCTGTGCAGCCAGGAATGGAAGAATCATGGGGCCAGAAATATCTGATCCTAATCTAGTGGTTAAGCTACTCAGCTAGGAGTGGAAAGGCTTAGAGCTCTCATCCTTTCCTTCTGAAAAGTTTCTGGATTCAAGTCAATAATTAGCTATCATAAACCAGAGTCTCACCCCCACAGGAGTGAACTTACCTCTGCACCACAATGCCTGACTCCATGTATCTTCAGTTCACAGCTGACTGGCAGTCTTGTTCCAGCAAGAGAGATGAAAAATATTTTTTTTTCCTCTCTGAAAATCTCACAGCTTGCTGCTTTGTACATATCCCTGGGATGTGGAAAAATGTGACCCCAAATCCTACCTGGCATAAGGAGGCTAGAACTCATCATTCTTCTTCATGTGCAAGTGCCACAGTCATTGGATTTTTGTGAGAAAATGACACTTCCTCTAAAAGTAAGAGAGCAGTGTTCTCTATCTGCAAAAGGACTCTGAATTCCTCATTTACAGAGGTACCTACCTATGATTCTGAATTTGATACTATAGTTTGTAGTTCCAGACAAATCACCTCATCTGCAATTCCTACCAGCTGTCAGAGATATCTCAGAAGTTACCTTGCAGGTGATTCCCTGCCTAGAAACCTAACTCTTCCTCCTATACTGCTTTTAGACCCTAAGTATTGAACTCAAATCTGCCATCACTCCTGGAGCTGACCACTTTACTCTGAGGATGCATACAGATGTCTGAGGATGTCTTCACCTTTCTGGAATTAGAGCTGTAGTTCTTCAGAGAAGAATCCAGTCAGTTGCTTTTTAGGCAGAAATGCACCCTAAAATAAATAACTGCATGACCAACACCCTATTATCTGATTTGGCCTCTTCATCATCAGTTTGACTCTTTTCAATAAGCGTTCTCCATAGCCTCAAATAAAACATGCCCTTGCAAGAGAACTCTCACGCCATGGTACCAGCTGCCTGAAAACAAAATGTAGGTTAGGTCAGGAGTAATATATTCTTAGTAAATAGACACAGAAAGTCCATAAGACTATACAAACTCTTAAGCATATGTTTAAGTGCTCCACTGGGTTACGGCTTTAATTGCATATTTCATAACTACAAAAGGGTTCATTTAAAATATCATTTAGAACAGAAATATTAAGTGTGAGTTTTCTTCACCCAAAGCAAAATGCACACTGATTCTGTGGAAGGCTGTTTAAATGAATAGTTCAGAAAAAGATATATACAATGTCTACTGTAACAGGCCTACCTAAAGGTTAAATACAATAGAAAATAGACTTAAAATAGATTAATATTCACATTGAGACCCGTAGTACTGTTAATTGCCATAGGTCCAATGAAATTCCATAGTCCTGCTCTAGTTTGAATCAGACAATGATCTTGTCCATAACAGAAGACATTTTCCTATGTACTTCAGACAAATGTATCGTGTATTTAAATGAAGATGTCTAAAAGGAATATTACAAAAAGATAAATATGCTTTGCATTCTGGGATCATGTTTCTAATGATCTGTTCAGAAAATAGAAGTGGAACATTACTATTCCCAGCAATCATTTATCTGTTGAGCCAGAACTTACTTTCCAGGAGCTGGTTCTCAGTATTCCTAATGTGGTTTCCTCTTGTTTATACTACCAGGGGAAATTTGAGTTGCAAAAATCAACTGGAAAATTAATATAATCTCTGGTGTTTTCACAAGCATCACAAGCAGCAGATGTAGGGCACACTGAGTGCAAACTGTTGTAGCTTGCACAAGGCCTGCCTAGGCTGGACCTACAGTTTGGGTCACAGCACAAAGCACTATCAGCCTTAGACTGTGGCTTTGTGTCATCAAAGTCCAGGATCAAGGTTTTGTCTGGGTAAGCTTAAGAGTGAGTTTGTTCACTAGACAGTTTTGCAGGCATCCAAGTGATAATTAGTAGTGTTTATGTACCTTCATGTAAATATTTCTAATCAAGCTGCACAAAGGGAGTATCCATTTCAGGGGAGAAGTGAAGGCATGAGTGAACTGACAGAACACGTGTCCATAAGGCAATATGAAAATGTGTATATTCATTTTACATTAATGTAAAATAAAAATACATGTATTTTATATTACTAAAAGTCACTAATAGGAAATGCAGCTTTTGAAATGTTGTCACTCTGTATGTGTAGTTTTCATATTTCTTCTTTTTTGTTGTTTTTGCTTTTGCTGCTAAATAACCCCACTTGTTCTACCCTGAGAAGACACATCTTGGATGTCGGTGATTGTATCATTTATTCGCAAAAAAGATAAGTTCTGCTGTGGAGAATGGACAAAGGGAAAAAAACCAACCTTAAACTGAATATTCATGCTTTGTCATGTGAATACTTCCTTTGAACTATAATATTTCCTACATTAAAAATGTCTTCTTAGTAGCAAAAGAATAATATCTGTTTTATCTAAGAGGTACCTGTATGGTCGTGATCTATACACTATCCAAAACTGGAATAAGCAATGATCAGCTTGTCCCATGTCACCTGCCTTGACTTGCAGGATTGTGTCATCTTTCTTATCTTGCAGAGAAGAAATTGAGACACAGGAAGAGCAATGTTAAGATTTTAAAAAATTCCTGGTGATTTGCACCATCTTGGAGTTTGAATGCTCAGTGCAAGACAACTAAATATTATTAATCCAAATTCCCATAAGTCTAAATCCAAATCTCTTGAACCTGAATCCAGTGCCCTCACTAAACACATTGCTATGGATGCTTTCCAGAAAGGCTTGCTGGAGTTGCAGTACTGACTGGGGGTTTAGACCCTCAAAACTTCTCAAAATTGCACCACGGTGTTGGCAAAGTTCCCAGTTATACCAGTGGTGGCGCAAAGTGGAGTACACCCATAGCTGCATCTCCACCCCATCTGTGAAGGAGGTCTCAAACATTCTTGTTAAACAAGGCAAAATGTCAAAGGAGTTTTCCCTTAGAAAAAATGCATTTTTTCAAGATAACCTGTCAAAATTATTTTGGAATTACCACACTGTGCTGTTCCATTCTTCAGATGCCATTTTCAGATATTCTTACAATCAGTGCATTCTGTCAGTGTTATGAATATGGCCAATTTGAGTGTCATGTAACATTTTTAGAAGTCTTGCAAAGACTTAATAATTTTTGCAAATATTTAGAAAGAGAATTAATGTAATATATGTAAAGATCTGCACATATTTGATAATCTTGAAGCAATTTAATAAATCCTGTCCAGTTTTAATAAACATTGGATTAGGGTTAAACTTATTACAAACAATAAATTAATAATGAAAATATTTAATGTGGAGTGTATATACAGTACTTTTAAATTTTTAATTGCTTTTCACGATCAGGAAAAGACATGTTACAGTTTCAAAAACTTGGATATGCAGGAAAATATGCACACAACCCAGGCAACATGACTACTACTAACACACTACAAAAACGTGGGTTTTCTTACAGAAACAAAACCTTGCTAGAATCACAACTGTATTACAAGAACCTAAAATCAACATGATTATAATTTGGGTGAAGATAGCACAATCCAGGGGAAAAAAAAAAACCACCCAAAACATGTATTGAATATGTGAATATATGAATTAACACAAGAAAATGCAACTAGAAGCAAGTTCTTAAATCTCCTTCTGTTTACATGTATAGCCACTTCTCAAGGGCAACACACCTGACATTTTTAATTTGTAGTGAAGCACACACATGCATAACCTTGTGCAGGGCCATGCCAAGCTTCTCCATAATGTTCACCCTGGGGTACATGAGTTTTCCAATCAAATGAGGAACTGCTGCTGTTGGAAAAATTGGATCCTTGCATTTCTCACAGAAACATACCAGTTTCAACAAAACATTAATTGTGAAAAGTTTTCCCACACCCACAGTGGAATGATTACTTGATGTAAGAGACACAAAAATGACAGCTATCTTCCATTTTAAAAATTAACCAAATGAAATGTGGTAGAGTGGTGATTTGGCAATATTGAATAGGGATTTTTTAAAATCAGATTCTTCTCAATACAAAATTTCATGAATTTTTTTTTTAACCACAGGATGTTTTGAACATCTAGGTCTCCTGAGACATCTAAGCCAAGGTTTTTTGGTTACGGGCTTGTATTTCTGGGAGCTCTTTAAGAAATAAAAATAAGGGACGATCTGGATGAAACTCAAAAAGATGTTTTAGGCAATAGGGAGCATAAGATAAGTGAGGAAAAAAAAAAAAGCAAATCTACAAAACAGCAAAATACAGATCCAAAGGATGTTAGAATACCTGGGGGGGTGGAGAGACCAAAAGGAACACCTTGAGAGATACCTAGCGGTATTGAAAGACAAGGTAAAAGACCAAACAGGACATTGAAAGTACACTACTGACACCTTAAGTGGACCATTATTCACCCCTTTTTTCCTAAATAATGTATTTACTACAGCATGTGAAATACTATCCCTACTCTAATGAGACACATGCCTGCTGCAGGGAGGACAGAGACGATGAGCTTCATGTCAGACCAGGACAGCTGCAGGGCACAGTCCATGCTAGTCTTGCAATCTGATTTCCACTTTACACTTCCACAGATAATTTTGTGTGTTTGGAAACCAAAAGCTTTTCCTGTAAATATATTCTATTCTAAAACACTGCCAGGAGAAATGGCTTATTGTATGAGCAGTGACTTGATTTCTTAACATATTAAGGAGGGAAACAGCAAATTCAGTGACTGCTTCTGCTGCCTTTCACAGTGGAAGCTGTCCTAGAGACAGAGTGAGCGAGCTGGCAGATCATTGGAACTGAGAATTAACTGTCTATTATTAAATAATTATAGGAATCAAACTGAGGAAATCACAGTGATTCTGTAAGCAGAAAAACACGATACATTCTTCTCAGAGCTCTTCTACTAACTAAACAATTAAATGATATCATGCATATAAAAGTTGTGTGAAACTAAATATTCACCTTAATTAGGCAGAAAGACGGAGCAATATTGTTTCTGCCTATCTAATTTTCCATTGGGTAATGTTCTTCTCGTTAATGGCAGAACTAAATATCTGAAACAATTCATTATGAATCTTGGTTTATGAAAGCTAAGAATTATTCTGAGGAATATACAGCAGAGTAAGTGAAGAAATGTCTATTAGAGAAATGAAGAGGAAGACTAAGTTGAAATTGCTGCAAATGAGCCCTTTATTTTCTGAGATTCTAAAGCCCATCAACCTTAGAATCTCAATGTAGACAGAGCCAACAAAGTTTGCAAAAATCTTCCATTACCTTCTCCAACAGTGATTTCACTGGTTCCTCACAGGATTCCTTAGTCTCAGTAAAGTAGTATTCTAACAAGAGTTGTTTCAGTCACACAAGCCTATAATGAAACTATATTGATTTTAACAATTCCTCAGCAGACCTTTAGAATGGGTTCTGTTGTTATACCCCCAGTGCAATAGCCCTTGACCACCTTAAGGTATGAAGGTGCCAGAAATTCAATTTAAGAAAACTGCTAATCTGAGCACCAGCACCACTGCAGAGAGGGTCTTTGCATAAGCATAGCAAAGTTTGCCCTCCATACAGCTATATATCAGTGCCTAATAAAATCTTTCCTGATTCATTCCTGACAATGAGAGGAAGTCCTGAACAGATTGTTACAGTCTGTCAGCTACAACTCTCTGCAGGACAGGCATCCATTCCCCACATTTTCCTTTAAACATTTTAGCCCTTCCCATACAAATGAACAGGAACAGTAAAACAGCATTTTGCTTGGCAGGAATACAGTTAACTCCGTGATACACCTTGATCAGTAGCAGGTATCAAACTTTGTCAGGAAAGGATATATCTTCCAAACAGGAAGAGACACAGCATTGCTGAGAATCCCCCATCAAATACAATAGAACATGAAGGTATGGCTCAGTTTTTAGCTCTGGCATCCAATAACGAGTCAGAACCCCGAGGACATTGTCTTACTCAGAGATATGAAATGCAAATGAGCAGTAACATTGACAACTTAAGACCAAGCAGAAAACAAAGGACTTGAAAGCTACCTGGAAAGGTCTTGTGTGAACACACAGCTTTTTTTTTTTTCCCTTTTTTTTTTTCTTTTTTTTTTTTCTTGGTGTTGTTGGTGTTGTGGTGGTGGGGCAGAAACACATTCCTTTATGTGAAGACGTTAGGTAATTTTACTGATCACAGGAGTCCGTGAGAATGTTTTAGCAGAAAGAGAATGTTGAGGTGGTAGCATACAGAAAACATTTAACAGTGAAAGTCACTAGGAGCTCATAAAAACTGGTTCAACATAAAAAGTTGTGGTGTGTGAAATAGAATGGACAAATTCACTTTCACAAAACTTAGTCACAGGATTTTCAAAAATATTTTCCTTCTTGAAGATTTATTCTTCAAGGTGAGAAAGTCAATGTTTAATCTTCCTGTCTGCCTCTAGTATGCTGTCCTAAATTTTCTAAGAAAGGCAGAGTCATACTGCTTCTACCTGTCTGTCTCCAGGTCATGTGTTTGTACTCTTCTGTAATAGAACTAAATATCCAAAAAAAAAAAAAAGTTTTAATCTTGGGTTATGAAGGCAAAGAATTATTCTCAGGAAGCAATGAAATATTAGCAAAAGGTCATATAGATTGAGACAGAAGTATTTTGGTGATACCTATTTAGATCACTCATCAAGACCCTCAGGGATGCCACACAAGTGCTTCATGAGAGGGATATGTGAGTATGCTGGCTGCCCATGTTAGCCCCCACCATGTCATTGACAAGGCCAAGCCAGGAGGAGGGACAGCTGCCATGCCGAGCCTTCAGCCCCAAGGTATGATCCAGCCTGACAGGACAAGTGATGATTCCCCTCTCCAACCTGGGCATGCAGCTTGGGCACGGAGCAGTTTTTCATCAGGGTATACATCAGTCCTCCCTGTCTTCATCACAAGAGGAAAACCATTCACAGGGGGAGCCACAGCACCCTTGGCACCCACCCCACAGTGGTCCACCACAAAGCCACCTACACACTGTCTGGGCAGAAACCATGTGAAAAAAGCCAGAGGATGAACAGTGATCTTATGCTCAGCACAAAACCTGCACTACTGAAACCTGTGAGGAGAGTTTGCATCAGATCTAAAACCAGGCAGTTCTGGGTTGGAAGTTTATTACACAATGAAAAGTCAGGTCATGTTTGGACCTTTCATCGGCAGTAGGGCCTAATTTCATAGAATAATAGAATCACAGAATGGCTAGGGTTGGAAGGGACCTCCGAAGGTCATCTAGTCCAGCTCCCCTGCAGTAAGCAGGGACAC
>JAAGNO010001269.1:0-10355 GCA_033439905.1 Ceryle rudis
TGCTTCATAAAAGCTTTTAACCTTAAAAAAAAAAAAAAAAAAAAAAAACCAACAAAAAACAACCCAAACATAAAATGAACGGGAGGCCAGGAGGAGCAAGCTGATGAAAGACGGCAAAGAAGAGCTGCTTTCCCTCAAGGAGGGCTGGCCAAGTCTCCCTCTCCTGCTTGCCAAGGACATCCCTAAAGCCACAGTTCTGGTCTGGTCTAAAGAAGGTATCAAGGCATCTGCTATCAAATCTGTTGGCACTAAGGCATG
The DNA here is from genome assembly GCA_033439905.1 of Ceryle rudis. Classification (NCBI taxonomy): domain Eukaryota; kingdom Metazoa; phylum Chordata; class Aves; order Coraciiformes; family Cerylidae; genus Ceryle; species Ceryle rudis. The sequence continues at coordinate 259 of JAAGNO010001269.1, forward strand.
CTAAAGTTTTATGTGGAGCCACTCTCAGCCTCCTCTGAGAGAAGGAAACACCTGGAGCCACAAAAAGATTTCATCCATGATCCCAGTCCCATTTATAATCTGTAGTTTATCCAGAAAACAACCAACACCCCTACCCTGACTCTCTTCAATGCTTAATTTGTGCCCTAAGTAGGGACCAGAGGACACCTTCCAAAAGGTGGAGGCTTAAAGTAGGGAGAGAAAAGTCTGATTTGTACTACATAGTACTGTCATGACCAAGGCTCTCCGAAGCCAACCCAGAGGTGAACAAAAGAAGAGTAAGAAATAGCAGAAATACACAAATGGATGCACAGTGTCAGAGCAAAGGTTCACCATGCTTCCCAAGGTAACCTAAAGTGGAAGGCTAGGGAAGAGTGTAAGAGATTTGTAGACATCCACCATGTTCTTCCTCCAAACCTCTCACTTTGTCAGGACTTCTTGAAAGGTGCTAGTGAGTGAATGCATTGTAGCTGGTGCAAGGCTCAGAGAATCTTTAACATCCTCAACACCTTGTCCAGATGGTCACATCTACAACATGGCAAGACAAGGTGGTGTTTTGATGGGATGCAGGCATATAGGCCTTCTATATAAGAGAAATAGCACAGCGGAGTGTGTCTAGCCAAGATAACTGCTAGTGCCTTTGGCCTATATTTAATGCAGAACCACATTTGTGACACAGAATCATTAGAATAAACCCCAGCACTTTTAGGCAAGCGACATGACCAAGAATAAACTCTCTAGAGAGTTTAAACTCTCTTTATATTTAATTTGGCTGAACATAGACCAGTTCCACCAAAGGACTGAATCAGCATTCAGAGCATGATGTTGATCAAATAATATAATTCTTGAGCATAATGGTTAAACAACATAATGCAAATCAGAAAATAACTTCATGGACTCCACAGAACTCCCACCTTCTTTCACCTTCTGGCAATACTAAGGACTCAGCATTTGGTATGATTTTAGTTGAAGTTGCTCTTAAGATCATGGTTAAGCTAAGCAATACAAACACAGATTGAAGGTGGCTTCAGCTTTCAAATCTGAACTCCAGACAGAAAAGTAGTTTCAGTACTGTGGCAGGTAAGTAAATGACAGTTTGGACCTCTCTCTGTATTGCCACGTTAAAAAAGTATGTGCAATTAGATAACTATTGGATGGCTGACTGTAACAGAAACAGTAGAGCACCCTATGTACACTGAGCCTCAGCTACTACTCGACGGAATGGCTTCAATCTCAGCAAGCTTCTGCACCTCACTCACCTGTATCGCCACACCAAGTTAAACTCTATTGGCCTCTAAATCCCTTCTGCTCTTTCAGCAAAGCCACGTGAATCCTATTCCGGGAAGATGCCTGTGATTTCACACCACTGCTCCTGGGACAGAAGTGGTACAAGGAGAGGATGAGACCAGGCAGTGCCCACCTCTCCCCATCACACTGCAGGTAGATGTGCCAAGGAAGCTGGGGGGTTCCTTCCTGTCTTTCCTGAAGCGTGGGTTCAGTGCCATGCCCACCTAACAGCTTGAGTCCACTCAATATACCATAAAGAAGAGATACAGCTCTTCATGACATCAGAGCATGAAGAGTTAGTCTCATCATAGTTTCTATTTTCTAGTGATAAGCCCAGCAACAGAGAGCCTTCCTTGGCATATGGTACTCAAGAGGGCTCAAGTCCACAGCTGCAGAGGTTTCAGACACATTTTCACACTTATCCCAGCAGAGCAGTCCACCTATGCAGTGAGATGCTGTTCATCACTGGGAGGACACTCTTCTGCTCATCTTGTGCCACCTTATAGTATCAAGTTAAATGAGCCTGGGAGCGAAAACAAACAAACAAAACAAAACAAACTAACAAACAAACAAAAAAACCCCCCCAAAAAAAAACCACCAAAAACCAAAAACAAACAAACAAAAAAAAAAACAACAACAAAAAAAACCCCAACCAAACGAAACTAAGAAGGTTCAGGAACCTTCTTAAATTAGTCATGAGAGTTTGGATTTTTTTTTTTTTTCATTCAGATAGGGGAAGTTGTGGAGTTCTGTGTTAAAAATCAACTTAATATAAAATAAACAAGGAGCAAAAACCTCAGCTGTATTTTATGAGCAGGAGATTAAGCCTTCACAGTTTATGGAAGGAAGAGACATAGAAACCTACTTTCTGGGGAGAATTTATTGCCCTACTTTGAGAGGAAGCAGAGACAGAGCTCTGAAACCCTGAGGATATGGAATAAACAGCCACATCCTCAATTTTTCTTACTGATTTGCTCTAGAGGGCTTTCCAATCATTATCCTGACTGCAAAACCTCACCTGAGTCTTGGGAATCAAACACATTAAAAAAAGAACCCACAGCTTTTATGCACATCGGTCTTCTATTGGGTCTGCCTAAACTCATGAGCCCTGGCATATGGTTTTGATAGCCCTGTGCAAGAGCTGTCACCAGTTTAGTTGAAAGGAGTGTTCTGCAACATTAGCAGCCCTATGCATTCAAAACATGTGCTTGAGCAATGCAAGATCCTGAGACCTGGATATATTATGCATTCTTATCTGACTCCTGATTTCAAGACCTTGAAGGTACACTCACATCTTGTTTGCAAGTGCTCAGCTGCAGTCACAAGGACTACAGCTTGCTTGCAATGCTGTGGACAAAGCACAAGGTGAGATACTTGGGAGATTAATCCGTCCATCATCAGCTCAAGTGAAATAACTAATGCTGCTGAGACTGCCACAGAGCAAAAGATCACATTGCCCTTTTGTGATTATAAAATTGCTCAAAAAAAACCCAGAACAAACCAAAACCACCAAACAGTTCCATAGCAAGCTTGTGAAAGCAAGTGATTTTGTGTCAGAAAAGTTAGCCGACTTAAATCCATACTTTCTTATAATGCAAAGTCTGTATGCAGGCAAGACAACAAGTCAAAGTTTTAGAAGTGAGCATGAAGATTCCCTTTTTCCTCAGTAAACTCCTTCTTAGACCAATAGTGTGTAAAAACACAAATGCAGCTAATACCTAGTCAAACAACTTCTCTAGCTGGCTGGGAAGGAAGACAGAAAATGACACTATTATTTCTATTTTGAAATAACTGGGAGCTCTTTGAGGTCCACAGCTCTGTAGCTTTATAAAGTATGCACAATTCTTGTTAACATAGACTTTTATATTTAACAGTTCAATTTTAAATACACAACTGAGGACATGATGTAAATCAAAGGCCATAATTAAAGTAGGCCTCTATCCCAGTCAACTATAGTATGACTATACACTTGTAGATACAGCTCTGTGAACCTATAATTGTAATAAACACTAAATATACACCCAGCATAGGTGTCAGTATTAGCTGAATAGCATTTTAAATGGCTCATTATGCTTTTGACTAAACTACTCTATAAATGTACACAGTAAAGTCCTCAACATTTTGCTACTGCATAATGTTTCCTTCAGTTTTATAGTGCTGCAGACTATTACACAATTCAAGAACAAACTCTGGCCCCATTAACACAGAATTGTGGATTTGCTTAGAAGTATGCTCTGATTATTTTCCTCCAACCTGTCTTCAGATTGCATACGAAGTGTCCTTTTTATAATCTCCTTTGGTGGCACTTAACTGAAGGAAACTCTGGTCCAAAATCAGTGCTTCCTCAATAATAAAAAATAGACCTCAGTAAGCACTGTTAGTCTTTTCTTATCTGTGAGCAGAGGTCTTAAGTAGTTTAAAAGCAGACACGGTGTTGTCTCTGTAAACATGTAACATTTTTTATTCTGCATTACCTCCAGCTTGGGACTGTTCAGCTCAGGACTTCATGGAAGTGTGGAGTGTATACATCTCAATATTGCAAAAGAAATGCAAGATCTTCCAAGGCTGAATTAGACAGAGCTGTTCAAGCAACTGGAAAAGCAAGCACGGGAACCATGAAATGTAAAAGCTGTTCTGCAGGAAATGAGTGCTGAGACGCATAGGAAACTTCGTGCTGCTGCTGCTTTTGATGAGCAGAAAGCTGGTGTGACATCTGGCTCAGCCTACCTTACCAATTAACGCAGTGTAATATGTGTGGATATGCTGATCAAAGTATTTGGTCCTGAGGCATCTCACGTCCCCATTATGACCTAAATTCAAGGTGCATATTTCAGAGTATCTATAATCCAGCCTCCGGGGCTAAACAATTCGCCAGCACATATGGTCTGTCACTTTCAGGAGCCAAGTGACCCTACCAAACCTTGTCTCCCTCACTTGCCACCCGTTCTAGAAAGTACTGTGCTCTCCTTTCATCTGTCTTCTGTCCATGTGTCACTGCCTATGTCAGTTTACACACACATCATCTCTCTTTTAAAGCTTAATGCCAGAAAATCTCTACTTCTGTCTTTTCTGGTGCTGCTCCTGAGTGGACCACAAAGTTGGCTTCTCTATCCACCTCCCTGCTCATGTTCAAATAGCATGATCTGCAAGGGGCTGTGAGCCTAGGGCTGAGGGTGGAAGCCTAATTCTGAGGCAGTACTAGGAGGATACCTAATAACTGTTGTCCTGGACTGTTTTTTTCCCCAAAGGATGAGGACAGCAGGATTCCCTCCTGAGTAACCAAAATGCTTGGACTCCTCTGCCTGTGACCAATGGCCATGGGGACATGTGGGGCCACATAAACCTCGCCATGCCTGTCAAACATCCAGCTTCTGAATGTGAGTGGCCACAGTCAAGGCCATCAGCTGTGAGTGGCCATGTCACCTTTTGGGAGCTTAACCCTGGGATCACAAGTAGAGCTACTGCTCTGGAGCATCTCACCATGAAAGTCCTGCCAATCAGTGACTACTTTATTTGTGGTGAACAAGACTACCAGAGTAAGGTGGTTCTCAAGGTTTGTGAGACCATCTTCCAGGCTCACTTCCTTTGAGCAGTGCAGGCAGGAGAGGCTGCCAAAATTGTGCAACTTTCCTGGCCTTTTCCATGGAAGCCAGCACTGTGGGAGCTGCTGGCTGTGCTAGCTTTCCTGTCCTGAGCTTAGCTCAGGGAGGCTCTGACTGCACTGACTGCCAAGGCTCCGTAGTCAGATATGGGCCTTCATGGACCCTCACAATATAGTTATGGACATCTCTGCAGGACTCAGGTCACCAATGGCATCTGCTCCCAGCCTTGCATTCACTACCTTTGCTGGTATCTTCCTTTTCAAGCCATCACAATGTGCGTGGTGGAAATAAATTTCTTTCTTGCTGGAAGGAGAGCCCTGTCTGACTGATGGGGTGATAGTCCTCCAGTGGCATCCAGCACATGTTGCTAATGGCTGTCATTGATGAGGGCCACAAACACACTGGTCAGGAGTGGATTGCATGGTGGGGTGGGGAATGTGCTCAATCACTAATGGTTTTGTCATTGTAGTAAAAACAATGTCAATAAAAAAAAGACTCCCAATGTTGGTCTCTGACATCTTTCTCCAATCCCCTTCCTCAAAGGAGGTTTATTCTTGCCTTCCTACTCCCTCCTCTAAGATTTGCCTACTTCATTCTCTCACTCCTGAGTAACACTCAATCTAGCTACAAGGGACAAGCAGGGTTTTATGGATTACACCTTGCCTCTCATTTGGGCCTAAACATCTCCATCAGGCACCAGTGCACTTTTAAAACAGGCCTTGCAGGTTCACGTTCTCTGAAAGGGATCTATCTTACATACATTAAACCCCCTCTGAGAAACAAACACGTCAACGGAGGAAATGGAGACTCTCAGGGGTGTTGTTTCAAACCCCGCACAACAGTTCCTAACCAAACCACCAGAGTCAGCACAGTGTCTCTTTTTCAAGTGTGAGACCCAGTCAGTCTTTCTTCTCTTCCCTTCCCTTCCCCTCCCTTTCCACCCTTCCTTCCCACTCAATGAGAAATGTTACCACTACCCTCAAAATGCCAAGTGATTTTTCCGCTATTCCCATCTTTAATCTGGAGCAAGCTAAAAGTAGTTGAATTGAAATCAGCTCATCAGGAACAGAGATTTGCTTTTGCCTGAACAAACAATTACAGATTTTTAAGGGGTTTTTTTACCCTTTTTTTTTTTTTTACCCTATCCCAGTCATATGAGTCTAAGCCATGCAGTTTGTCAATGCTTTTATGCTTTTACACTATGCATTACAGTTAGTGGAGTCAAGCCAAATGAGTCATCACAACCCAAAATTCATACATTTGATCACTGGGAATTGCATGCTAAACTAGATCACGGTTGACTGAAATGAGAGAGGAGACAGACCGTGTGGTGGGATGGGGGGTACTGCAGTTGTTACAGTGGCAGTACAAGCGCTAAAAATCCCAGTCAGGGAACTATAACCTTGGCCTGAATGGGAGAAAATCCCCTCTCTCCAGATGTTGGGTTCCTCTTGCTTCCTTTTATCTGTCTACAGTGCAGGCATCTGCTTCTGAGTGTCCTTTCCATTGACCCTCACGGGTCTTAGGGATTCACTCTGTGTTACTTAAAGCTACATGATAGAGATCTAAAAAGAGGCAAGACAAGTAATTAAGGATGATAACTGAAGGGGTCACTAGCTCTACAACAAGAACTCTGGTTCAAACTTGGGAGCAAGAGTGCCAAATTAGAGCACAGTAGCTAGTAAAACCAGGGGCTTTGTGAGACAGTGATAAATGTACTATTCATTCACCAGCTGGCCAAAAAGGAACCCCAGCTGGTAAATTTACCCACAGAGAAGTCCAGTGCAAGGGTAGAAAAAAGCAGGAATTCCTACAGGCACCAGTTTAAGACCTTTGCACAAAATTCCTGGACATTGAGGACATTTTTAAAGCTTGTGATGACTGCCTCAGAAAGCTTCATTCAACAATAAATATTTACTGGTGCAAAGTTGCAGCATTTTCCTCTTTTCCATTCTGACTGTAAGACACCACCTTCACCTTTCTGCCTACTAACAATTCATTAAACAGCTGGTGTGTGAACGCTGCTTATCACACCAGTGGAAAAATGGTAGCACAGAAGGTTCAGGATGTGAGTTAGGAGGCCAGATGTCCTACACTCGTTCCATGGGCAAGGAGACAGAACTTCTGGGGTCAGTCAGGGAAGGCAGATTTGAATGCCGCCAACCCCTGTCCCCCACACCATCCTTCAGGTCTGGGAGATCTGAAACTTCCCCAGGCAGATACAGTCTCTGTGTCACTATCTGCAGGCGTGGTGCATCACACGCACACTCAGAAATAACACAGTTGTAATGAAAAAACAGCTACATTTTAGAAATGCAGGAAGAGAAGTAACAGCTTTTGCGGAATAGATGTGAAGTGTTGTAATGATGTAAAATGTTAAGGCAGGAGGAAGGGGAAATAAAAACAAAGATTGAGGGATCAAGCTGACTATCAATGTACTGCTGGATGTGCCAGAAAAGGTCTTCCTCTTTCCCAGGGAATCCTGATCGTAGCTTTGTAAGGAGAAAAAGAAGTGAAGAAGAAACCACCGAGGTTGACTTGCAGTTCCCAAGACATCCCAGCTAGCTGATGATCCACAACAATTTTGCCTTGCACTACAAAGAGATTTTTGCCTGCTGGTACTAGTCCTTGAATGAGCCACAAGCAAACCCTACACCCAACGGTGTAATGCACAGTTGGGGAGAGAGAGGGATGAGAAGTTCTTGTTCCATTTGAGCACCTCAAAACACAGATGGAAAATAAAGTCTGTCTAAACAGCCACATTCTGCTGCTCAGTTCATTAGAATTTCAGACTAAAGCACTGTTATTCAACATTAATACGGAAGTAAACCAGAAACAGTCACACACTGCAACTTATGGAAACCTCAGTAAGGAGACAGACAAAAAAACTGAACATGGTAATATACACAGCTTAAGATACCAGCATTTCCAGAGCCTATTTTTAAACCTAAAAAATGCATTTACACATCCCATACATTAGCTGCATAATCTCTTCCTAACACTAACAAGACAACAACCTTCCCCATCATATGGGATATAAAGAGCTCATCAACCACTTGGAAAAAGAAAAGAAAGCATCATTTGGAGAGGCCTTAGGGTGTCGGGGCATGACCCAAGGTTTACAAAGTCATGATGCTGGATGCAGAACTATTATGCACCACCTTGTGCACAGCCAGAGTTTGAGGACACCTGCTGAACCTCAGCAGCTGTCAGTCCCAGACACAGAAAAGCAAGTACATCTTTACACCACAGCGTCAGCTTGGACTCCCTACCTTCAGAGCTTGAGGGGACAGACAGGATCATCAAGTCCAAAAAGGGGTGAGGAAAGTTCATCAACAGGTAAATAAATGTCAAAGGGACTCAGTGAGGATGTACCTGCTAACAGACCAAATACAGCGCCTGGGAACATGGGGAGAGTGAGTAGGAAGGACTGCCACTGGTAGTCTGGCTCATATGCTCACCTTAAATGGCATCTCCTGCTGGCACTGTCGCAGTTAAGATGCTGGGTAGCCAAGATGTCCCATTAATCTGATTAAGGAAGGCATTTGTCATGTTATAAATAACCCTCAGGGGTAAAAAAAAGTGCCCTTCTGTGTGACTGCAGAAAGTGAGAGACACATAGAGAGCATTTACACTCCTGGGAGTTTTAACTGTGCTGGCCACCTCAGGAGCTGCTTAATTACACCATTAAGCCCATTCCCCAGGGGATTTCTGCAGCCAGGTAGCACTGGAGAAGCACTGGGGGAAATATTTCAGATGGACTGATGGCAGAGGTCATTAGCAGGGTCATTTTGCAACTCCCTTCTTCTGCTATATGTACATTAGAAATTTAATATGAAAATTCAAATTATGACAATTGTGGAACAGGGATGGGTCCTGAAACAGAAGAATAACACTGCAGTGCTGACATGGAATGACCAGGGAGAGGTTAGGAGTATTCATGGTTGTTGTGCCCTTCAGTCATCAGTTAAAGCAAGGAGTGAGTTGAAGCGCAGGAGCATCCCTAACACTGCCACAGGGGTGCAATGCCATGGACATTGCTGAGCTAATGGTTTGCTTTTCCCCTCCGTGCAGAGTCAGTCCATGCTGCGCTGTCTCAGTCAGTCACTGCAGCAGCCAAGATGCCTATCAGTGGACATGGTGATTCAGAGCTGGGCAGGAGGACCAGTGAGCTGTTGTGGCTTGGATCACCTGGCCACCACGCAGTGGTAAGGAGGGCTAATCTCTGTGAGCACTGAGGTGGAGGGGAACAAGTTTGAGGTCTTTGGGAGGGCACAAGCAAGTCTACACCACTTGGTAGCACCAAAGTTTGGGGACCAGCTGCTGAATGCAGCCATTGCAGATGGGTTTTGTGATGCTGTGGTTTAAACCAGAGATTAACAATCCTGTCTCCAAGTAGCCATTAGGGATGTGGCAGGACAGGCCTTGACTCTTTGCTTGCACTCCTCCCATTGAGCATCAACCTGTGCAATGTGGCCACCTATACTGTCACCTTTGAGTCACACCTGTGTTTGTGTGTGTACTTGCTGTCTCTCTCTACCCACAAATTCCCTCTCACAGTAGAGGGCAATTTGGACCAAGGGATACCAATTTTAACACCATCATTAAGGTACTGTAGAATTCAAATCCCATTTAGGACAATTCTGCTCTAATAGGGTTTGTAGTCAACAGGACTAAAGCAGCTAAAGAACACAAAGAAAATAACTTGCTCTTTTTGATAGCCACAGGTCTTTTTGCTGGTACTACCTAAAGGGAGTGGGATGCTAGACCTGCAGTTACCAGGCAACAGCCAGGGGTTATTTTCCCTTTTGGGCTTTAACTAGTGGACTTGTCAGCTGAAGCTTTCTGGCCCTGAGAGACAATGAAAGCTGGAAGCCTCAGGTAAGGAGCAGCAGGCACAAGAAGCTTACAGATGATTAATTTCTCACTAGTGTCTCAGATTTCTGTCCCTTTCTCGTTTCCACAAGAAGACATTTGCTGGTCCATCATTAAGGGTGCTGGAGCTGTGGGCTCAGACACCTCTGTGATAGTCAGAGGAGGGCATTGGTACAGGCTTGTCAGACCAGCCGGGATCTCTCTCTTTCTGAACAAAAAAAAAAGAAAAAGAAAAGGAAAAAGGAAAAAGGAGGAAAAGGAAAAAGGAGGAAAAGGAAAAAGGAGGAAAAGGAAAAAGGAGGAAAAGGAAAAAGG
>JAAGNO010001269.1:10455-21791 GCA_033439905.1 Ceryle rudis
AGGAAAAGGAAAAAGGAGGAAAAGGAAAAAGGAGGAAAAGGAAAAAGGAGGAAAAGGAAAAAGGAGGAAAAGGAAAAGGAGGAAAAAAATCCTTGATCACTTGAAACTCACTTTGAAATCCTGTATCCAAATCCTATGATTTAGCATGGTAAATTTCCTGTGAGCTATCCTGGGAGGAAGAAGCCAGAGGCTAAGCTGGGCTGTGCTCCCCTCTCTTTTGTCCTGCATTTTCTTCTCAGTGTTGGGCATGCAGCCAGCACATACTCCTCCCCTGCTTACAGGGACAGCCCGATCTCTCATGGGGTTTAATTTATTTGTCTTTTGTGGCTTTTATGATATTGAAATAAAACCTTGAAAAAAACCCCAAAAGCCATCATTTGTGCAATGCTGGAATGAAGCAGATAAGTGCGTGCAAAAAAAAAATAAAAAGGACAGAAAGAAAAAAAAAACAAAAAACCAACCTAACCTTACACCCTGTCTCCAGAGAGAGTCAGTGTCCCTGCTTGCCTTGTCAGGAACAGCCTGTGCTGTGAGGATACATATCAGGGAACTTACCACGATGTCGGTTCTGTACAGCCTTTCTGCCTCATGCTGGGATCCAGCCAGCCCTTTTGCCCAGCCCCTGGAGGTGTGAGGTGCTCCAGTGGGTTGTGTGTACAATTGCAGCTCCATCTCACAGGCAGCCAGAGCCCCTGCTGCAATCATCTAGGAGAGGCAGGGGACATGTCTGCACATCTTTTCTCTCTGCACCTTTCATAACTCTCCCTACAAACAGGAGACAGTCCTTCATCAGCTTGTCCAATGTGGGGCCTTCCCATAGGCTGCAGCTTATCATAAACTGCTCTAGTGTAAGTCCTTTAACCAGAGGAACAGGGTGCTCCAGTGTAGGTCCCCTGTGGGGTCACAAGTCCTGCCAGGTGTTCTCTCTCCATGGGTCCACAGGTCTTGCCAGGAGCCTGTTCCAGTGCAGCCTTCCCAAGGGGTCACAGCCTCATTTTTACATCCACCTGCTCTGGCATGAGGTCCTTCACAGGCTGCAAGTGGGTATCTGCTCCACCACTAACCTCCATGGGCTGCAGGGGTACATTCTGCTTCATCATGGTCTTCACATGGGCTGCAGGGGAATTTCTGCTCCAGCGCCTGGAGCACCTCCTCCCCCTCCTTCCTCACTGACCTTGATGTCTGGAGAATTGTTTCTCTCACTTATTCTCACCCCTCTCTCCAGCTGCAATTGCAGTTTTGCAACAGCTTTTGCCCCTTCTTAAATATATTATCACAGAGCTGCTACCACTGTCACTGGTGGGCTTGGCCTTGGCCAGCCTTGGAGCCAGTTGGCATTGGCTCTGTTGGACTTAGGTGGAAGCTTCTGGCATGTTCTTACAGAAGCCACTCCTGTAGGCCCCCTGCTACCAAAACTTTGCCGTACGAATCCAGTACAACTTATCCTATTACTCTCGCCCATAGCGGGGATAGCATAGTACCCTTAAGCAAACAGACCCACTTAACAAGGTTTGGTTTTAGTTTAAAAAAAAAAGAAATAAATGAATTGAGTAGCAATAAGCTCAGGCTGTTGCCCCAGGAGCAGTGAGTAACTCTGACTAAAGAAAGGCAGCAGGTCAAGGAAAACATGGGCTGCAAATCATAATAGTTTTCACTGATCCCAGCGACAGGATGACTCACTATGTGATGGCATGAGGACAGCCCTTCAGAGGGCTAATAAGCCTGTTAGGCAAACAGGGAGCACCTGAAAGTGGAGTTTTCATTAAACTGCTTAGGAGACAACACTCTTCCATGTAAAAAAAAAATAGAGACATAGAGGAGGAACTGCTGCTGGCAGCTGTTGCAGCCAAAAGCTGTTTGCCCTCTCAGGCAGGGAACAGCAATTTACAGGCTGAGGGAAATAGAGCAGTGACCCTCCTGTCTCTTAGAGGCCTGCATGTGCTCCTTCCTAGCAAGCAGTTGTCAGCAGCACTGCCAAACTTGTTGACTCTCCAAAGAACAGATAGCTCCATCAAAAAAAAAAAAAAAAGATGATCATGGAGGGGAATGTAATGAGTTGACCTTGGCTGGTTATCAGATGACCACCCAGGTGCTCTTTTACCTCCTCAACAGGTCAGGGGGAGAACATGAGATGAAAAGCTCATGGTACAAGATAAAGACAGGGGGATCACTTAGCAATTACTGTCACAGGCAAGCATTAGTTTATTTTACTGACAATTAATGGTGAGAAATAAAGACAAAAATATAAAACACTCTCCCCTCACCCCATAGGGTGATAGGGAATGGAGGGTTGTGCTCCTCTCTGCTGCTCCTTCCTCTGCACATTCCTCTGCTGCTCTAACATGGGCTCTTCATGGGCTGCAGTCCTTCAGGAAATATTCAGCTGATCCAGCATGAGGTCCTTCATGGATGCAGGGGATCCCTGTTTGAGCATGTGGAGAACAAGACACATAAATCCCTTCCAAAGGGATGCATCCTGGGCTTACTGGGAAAATGTCCCCTAGGCAGTGGCACAGGTGGTGGCTTTCCTTGGTTTACATTGCATATCCCAATTTCATCCTAATCTTCTGGGCTGTTTCCCTGTTTAATACTCTCTTTTGTCTTGACAGTGTCTCCTGGGGCAAAGGAAACTTTTAAAGCTCAGTCCAAAACAAATCTTCAGGATGGCTAGCAAATCCCCTGCCCTGCTGTAGATGAGCCACCCCCATCAGCCATCCCAGTCTCCCTGTCCTCAGGAGTCAGCTCTCCCATGCCTGCATTTCCCACACTGCTCCCAGGTCTCTCCAGCTTTAGCTGATGTCTGGAGTCAAATCATATCACAAGGTTTACTGAAGAAGGTAGCTTTGACTATATCAGATTTCCACCTCTTTTTCTGCTTTTTGGGAGGTAAACCAGTATGTGTGTTTGTACCCCACAGAGTACCAGAGAGCAATCAGAGAGCAATGGGCCAGACACGGAGTACAAACAAGTGCCAGCAGCATCTGCTCAGCATGTGAAATTACGCGTGGCAGGAGGCTTTCAGGTACAGCGGAAAAACACACATGGAAATGTTCAGGCAGAATGGATGTACGTGATCCCCTGGTCCTTAACAGAAGGGTTCATCTTCATATGGAATAGGCTGCTGAGCCTCACAGGGTCTCCTGTGTAGGGAGAGGCAGTCGCAAGGGGCAACTTGCTCAGACATGAAGCAAGCCTCCTCTGCATCCTGCTGGACTCATCCCATGATCAGGTTTCCCATCTCTTTGTATTGACTGTTCTTTCTGCTTAGACCAAAAAGCCTCATGAGGCGCAGCTTTTGGCATGGGCAAAGCCCTGAGCAGGCAGGCAGCTGCAGCTCAGGTCCCACTGAATGATGCTACTGCAAGGACCAGGATTTTCCTCTCGTCCTCTGACAGTGAAATCCAGTGTTGTCCACACTATGAGGGCTTTGAGCTGCCTCTGTGTTTTGCATCAGTAATGTTCTTTCCACCCTGGCTGCTGCAGAGGGGGTTGAAGGGCAGGAGAGGTGAGCCCAAAATAGCTTCTCCTCTCCAGAAACAACTCACATCGGGGGGACATGTCTGTTCTCCATTGAGAAGTCTGGGTGAAGGTTTTTCAGGAAAAATATTTCTGGTTTTGGAAAACAAAAAAGAAGTCTGGCCCACAGAGATACCAGTGGGAAAGACGGACAATCCCAAACCCATGTATTTTCTTCAGAGAATAAAATTTCTTTCAGCAAAAAACTAAGTCTGACAGCGAGCTCCACCAGCATTGATGTTGACTTGGAAAAGTATCTTCTTTCCTTTTTGGTCATGTCCTTTTATCCTCTAACTCATAAAAACAAGGTATAGAATGTGTCTTGCTCTCTGAAGGCCTGAACAAATTTAATCAGACAGATGTATAATGAGGTTTATTTAACAGACCCTTTTACATTTCGGATGTTTCCACAGACAAGCATGCATATGGAATCCATTCGTTTCACAGGAAGCCCATAATACCCACTTGAATTTAAAATACACACTTAAGAAAAAATTGCATAGTATCTTAATAACTGCAGGGGACTTTGGAGGTCATGAACACGGGGAGACAAGTGGATGTATTAGCATCAGGCATTAATTCCCTTTTGTAAGATCTAACAGCACGTGGCCATCCTTGATCTGCCACAGTTCAGTGTTGTTTTTCCAATCTTGAGTGGGCCTTTTCTGGCCAGAAACCAGCACTTGTAACAAACTGTATTGCAGTTTTATTATGCAAACAAACACCCACTGGTGACTGCAATTTTCACTAAAATCTTGCTAATACCTTTGGTCAAATCCTGTACATAGTGCCAGCAGGGGTTTAAATGGTAATTCAAAGTTCAAGCCAAGGATTGTTAGTGCACCATCAGGGTCACCCGTGTAGCTGCCAAGTTTCACATCAGGGTGAGGAAAAGAGAGAAAAGAAAGAGCCAGTACAAGCTAAATCACTTCTGAATTGCCTTGGTCAGAGACTCCTGATGGCATACCTTTATTTACAAAACTACTGATTTTCCTTCCTCGATGCTCCTAATGAAAGATAGATATGAAAAAGCACTTCTGGCACCTTCCATATGTCCACGTGATTTCCAGTGTGGCTGGAAGTCACGTGTGAACAATTCCTTATGGCAGGACACAGCTTTCACAGAGCTCCCAGTTACAAAAACAGCCCAAGGGCATCCACATCAGTCACAATGGGTCCCTTCTTGGGCTGAGGGTCACTTCATCCATTTGTCTTAGCACTGCTGAAAACCTACACTGTTTGGAGCCTGCAGAAATATTTATTTTCCGGCTTTCACATAATTTCAAAGCAGTTGTTGCAGCATAATAAGTATTTATTATAGGGATAGCTTGTATGTTTAGGAGAATATTAAATTATGCATTTAGCTTCTTTTTATTCTCAAGACAAAAAGTGATCAGGCTCTCCCAATGTCCTATAACATCTGTCAGGAGCAAAGATTTTTCTGACCAGCCCCTACTTAGGCATATGACAGCAGGATGCTAAACAAAATTTTTGGGTTACCCTTTTTAGCATATGCAGGTGATGGTTTTGGAAGGCTCAGAAAGGACTGGGGGTGGGGGACTTGCCAACTTTTATCCATGCATCAAACTTGTCAGAAATAATATTCTTGTAGGAAAACAGGGTAACCTTGATTGGAGATTGCCTCCTATTTTAAGGTTGAGTTAGGGTGGTGCTTTATACCTGTGCATCACCACAGTCAAAAAAAATGCTTGAATCCAAAAGGTATCACAAGGATCTCTTAGCTCTCTGTGAGTAGGAGGCCAGCATTTCACACTGCTTCCCTGCCTTAGTGGCTGCCTCTACCCAGTCAGAGTTGAAGGGCTTTACTCCTCACCTTCAGTCAAGTAGCTCAAACCTACAGATGCTGTGAGAACTTCAGTTTTTCTGCACCATGCTTCCTTCATGCATGGCCATGGTCTACCGGTGTTGCTTGACACTGGAGCCTGTAGCAGACTGCTGACACCAACCAAGCAGAAAGCAGCAATGTCAGTAATGCACACAGTCATCTGTTTGGGTTTGTTGGCCTTGTTTGTGTTGAGAGAGGGGATTCTTGAGAATCCACGATGTGCTGTCTTGGGGTTCGGAGTGATTGCAGACTCTGTTAGGAAGCCTCTGAAAATGAAAAATGTCATAGTTTTAACAGAATAGAAGAGTAATATGGTGGTGGAAGAAAGGGGGGGGGGACACACTTTCTAGCTCCTTAAACCATAATGGTTACAAAATATGAGACTCCTGTGTCTCTACTGCTTAGTGAGGCACTTCAGTGAATCAATCTCTGCAAATAACTATCCTGTTTTAACTTCTCGCTAGGCATCCACTAACTCAGCCTCCTGCTCTGACTCTGAATGCAAGATGTGTCTGCCACTGGCTACTGAATTATAGGCTCTGGCATCATGACAGTGACATTTCATAGCAATAAAAATTAGTCTGTTTTGTTTAAAAGAAAAATATAAAGCATCTGAGGGTAGAAGTATAGTCCTTCCTTCCAATCGCTGTATATGTGGCAGCATGGCACCCTCTAATACGACATGAGCAGGACTTGGTGCCAACACACTGAGACAAGCTGCCTACCACTTCTCACAAAATCAGAGGCAAGGAGGATCCCCTCCAATTGTCTAGCAACATCACTGGGCCAGTTATTGTAGTCCAAGTGCACATTTGGCAGCTGCTGGCATTCAGGAGGTGTGGGCAGTTGTATATCACGCATGCTAATGGCTCATCGCATTTCTCTTCACAAACTGCACTTCCAGTAAATCGACAAAAGGAAGTTTCCGTGAGAGGAGCTGGGAGCACCTCACAGCATCATCCCTGTACCAGTGGCAAACCCAAGCTGACCAGGGCCTGGCCCTTGGCACAGGCAGGTATATGTTTCTATCCCCATGCAGTCCTCTCCACTGAGTCCATTCAACAGCTCATGCAGACACACCAACAGGACTGCAGAACTGATCCAGCTGAAAAATACTAACAAAACATACAGTGAGGGTTATTTTAAGTAGTTTATCAATTCTATACAAATATTAGGTATATGTAATCATATATTATGCCATATATAGTTGCTATATATGTTTTCATACATGTAAATGTATATTTTTTACTATTTCTGCCCAAACATCAAATCTTGTCTTTTTAACATAAATGAGCTTATTGCTACGGCTTCCCTTTCCGTGAAGCATAACATTTTTAACAAAATTGTGTTGCAGAAAGGATCTGCCATGCACTGTCACTAGTTCTGTTCAGCCTCTGGTACTGATCTCCAGCTGGCACCCCTGTTGCCTCATGAGTGTGCAGTCCACAAGCTGCAGCCAGGACACATCATTTATATAACACAGCAAGCATCAAATCCAGGCAGCAGCAAAGACAGCCACGCAGAAAATTACTCCTTTGAACCAGCATTCCCCTCCATCACCTGGCTGGTCCACCACATAGTAATGGGGAGAAACAAGGCATGGCGGTGCTCCCCACAAAACCTGGAGATGCTCGTGCTTCTGCTTACCTCTGTGGCTGTGGGCAGGCCAGCTGCTTGCAAAAGGGCAGAGCAGGGAGTGGGCAGTGATTATTTCTCGACTCCACCCCACCAAAATGCTGCTGAAGGTTGAAGAGCACTCTGCAGGGGCCTTGCCTCTTCTCAGGAAAAGCTGTGTAGCCAGTGGAGCTGCTGGCTCGTCAGGCTGGGGCATCTCTTCTGCTGTGTGCACTGCAGCCCCAGAGTAGTCCCCTTGCTGCTCCCACAGGTTCCTATTCCTTGGTGCTAAAGCATCAAGTTGTGCAATAGCATAACAGAAGTTACTTTTTAGTAAAAAAGGCCCTGCTTTTGAAGCCAGAGGTAAAAAGACCATAAATCTTTAGAACTAACTCATTAGGAAGCTGGAATTAAGCACAAATGAGTAGGAATTTAAAAGATGACATTTTAATTTTTTCAGTCAAATTATTGATACTACAATCTTCTATTAATTTCCCTATAATCTGTACATGCACTTAAGAGAACATATACCCCCATCCATCTTGTCAGGCACATACACCCAGAAGCATACCAGCAAGATATTGAGAGAACAGCCCAAGGTTAGTAGAGAGAAAGCTGCAGCAACACTTACTGTCACAGGGAAATGAGTGTCTCCAGCAAATACAGTTTTGTAACACAGGAGGACCACAACCCTATAGCTTCACAGCTTTCCCCCCCATACCCCCTGCATCACTCCAGTTGAAGTGCTTCAAGCACACCACTGAAAATGGCAGAGAACAAATCAATATCATCAAGAGGAGAGTGTTGTTGGTACACCTCTGTACCACATGTGAATAAAGGGACAGCAGTCCCGTCTGCAGCAGTTCTGCTGGTATGACTGCTAGTGCTTGACACTTTCCTCCTAAGGAAGACAGAAGTGTTGGGATTTTAGTCTTACTTCAGCTAACCATCCTCACTCTAATTTGGCTCAAAGCTCAGAAACCATGACAAACCATCTTCAGAGAGTGTCAGAGCAGACAACCAAAGTGCTTGTTTAGAAAGGACAGGAGTAATCTTCCTATACTTGGAAAAAGCCTGGATGAACAATAACCTTTTTCAGCTCATTCATTGCATTCACTCTGCTGCCCCAGAGGACACATCTTGCCTGCAATGAGGAAGGCAAAAGCTCTGTGTCCACAGCCAGCAGCTGCAGGTAGTGTGGAGGAGGTTAGTGCATCCACCTGGAGAGCTGCAACCCAACCAAGCAGTTTCAGAAAGGCTAAAGTGCAGCAGCAGCAAATGGGAAGCCCTCTGCTGGGCTTTGTGACAAAATGGTCTGAAGAAGCATTTTAAAAATCCAGTGAAACAGGTGAGTGGCTCATACCTTTTAGCACAACTGTGTCAGACTCCCTGCAAATTCAGACCAGGGACCCCGAGAGTGCTTTCTCACTGTGGTCCCCACGTTCTTGACACTTTGTAGGCACCCAGTTCAGTAATTAACCAACACAAACAGCTTTCTTACATAAAAAAAACCAAAAAACAAACAAACAAACAAACAAACAAACAAAAAGCTGTCTTCAACAGAGAAATTTGCCATGTGACATGGTCTTATTTTGGTAACATAGAACAAGTTTTGACGACAGTTACGGAAGATGAAGGGTCTCTTTCCCCCTTTTTTAACACCTTGCTATTTGCCATTACTTGTCAATCTTCTGTTATGCTATGCTTACCTCACATACTAAGCCTATCCATTTGTAATGATTTCCTTGCTTTTGATTTCATAAATATTTTTCCCTTGCTTTGAAGGTGTTTTGGGGTTTTTTTTATGCTTCTTTGTGCATTAGCACATTATCTTCTTCAGTTTTCTGGGTTTTGTTCTGATGTGAAATACAACCAAGTTACATGCAAAGCCTTGGAGCACATTCATCATTATTTCTTTTCTGGATTTAATTTTCCCCACACCCTTGTCAGTATTATTCATGTGTTTCCTAGCTGGCACTAGTGTACTTGGGATATAAATACTTGATAACTCTACTGAGGTCTGGACAACAAGAAACTTGCCCCTACCAAGCTGGCAAATAACCGTAGCAATCATATCCTGCCTGTGTGCTACTTCTTGCCTCAACACATGCACAAACAGTTCTTTTTACCATTTTCTGCTGAGACTGGCTCTGTTCTGGTTCTCTCCCTATGCCCATTGGCTTTGAGGACCAGATGTGCAGCAGCCCAAGGGCAAAGCATCCCCAGCCCTTGGTTCATAGGGCAAAGCAAAGCCCCCCAGCAGCTGAGCCACAATGGTCTGCACTGGGGCACACTAACCTTAGTTAGAGCGAGCAATCTTGCTGCACAGGACAATTTCAGGCTGCCATCACCTCCTCCTTCATGCAGGTTCCTCTTTCTCACAGGGAAGACAGAGGCTACCAAGCTGCTTGGTGATGTCCTCCATCCAGCCCCAACCCCGCAACAGTGAGGCCAGGATTCAGCAGAGGCTGCTGCCACATGGCATTGTGAGCCAGGGGGCCAGCAAGGGCAGACCCCCGAGGACAGCAGGTTTCCACAGTCAGTGGTCCCATCATCATGGCCCCATGCTATTTCTGCTGGCCCAGCTGCAGGAGCTAGCACTGTGGTGAGGCTCAGCTGGCCATTAGTGCCCATGCTGAGCCTTCAGCTCCTCCATATGTGTTAATACATTCCCTTCATATGCCCCCAGGATGAGTGTCCTCTCCCTTCAGGAGCATCATTACATTTTAAAAAGAGTGCTGCTTGTCTCTCTCCTGTTCTTGAATTCAATTCATTGTCAGAGTGACATCAGCTGGGAGAAGCTGGTACTGTAGCAGAACTTTATTCTAAAGAAGTTTCTTTCCACCCAGAAGCAAGTTCTCCCCGTACTGCACAGAACACCCTCAGTTCTGAAATCCAACAATCACAGGCAAATTATAACTTTCCATAATGTGAAAGCAACCAGTGACCTCACTCTTCAAGAGTGTTACCCAGATTAATATCAAATGAAGTTGTACTTTATTTATTCATTTTAACTGCAAATTCTTCATATATGCAATGAGCAAAAGACAACTGGAGCATGACAGTGATGTACAGCCTGGTTGAAGGCCAGATTTGAGCACAGTGGGGTTTTCTCTTTCAGTCATACAGAAATGAAGCTTCAGCATCAGCTCTCGTGGGGGCCGGAGGTAGCAATTATCATACTGATGGGCTGGCTGCTTGATATGATTTTTTTTCTGTCCTTCTGGTGGTAGCAATTGTATTTTAATGTTGTATTAAGACTACAGGCTTCTCATTAAATGGAAAGGCAGTTGCAACACCATACCGAGCAATTCAACACATGTTAATAATAATTTCTGCTTCTGGCTAGCAACGTATATTACTACAGAAAAAACTTAATATGTTTCATATGATTCAGGCATAAATCAGGACTGTATTTCTTTCTGAAAGATATCAACAATTTCTGTGAAGTACCTTGGACAATCTTGGCATACACACATGAGCAGGAAATATATCAAGATTTTTCTATGGCAAGAAAGCCTGCATACTGTATTTCTGAATGCATAACAGGTGAGGTTGGAGAAATCCTTCTCAAAGAGGAAGATAGGTAAAGAATCCTTGGAGACTCAGATCAGCATTGAAAAAAAAATATTCTTTTCTTGGGACAGGAGACTAATATGTATCATTTTGGGGTTTTTCATCCAAAATTCTCTATAGGCGAAACCAAGCTTGTCATTTGGGAAAAGCTCTTAGTAATATCTATGGTGTTTGCTACTCTCAAATCTATTACTGATATGCTGAACCACTGCAACCTTGACAGAAGGTCTTCCGATTAGGATTTTGTTTGGTGACTAAAGTTTTGTAGTTCCAGCAAGTGACATGCATTTTCCAGTGTCTAAGGTAAGCCTTGCAAAGGAAAATTGCCCCTCTTTTCATATAGAAAACTGATTGTCCTAAAGGTCACAGAAAAAAAAACAAACCCCAACCCAATATTCTAGACACAAGCTAATTTAAGAGATGATGGAAATATCCCATGAAAACCAGTCTGCATACAGCATGTCTTTTGGGAGAGGGGGGAAAAGCTAAGCTTCCCAGGAAAATATTACTTGTGGACTTGTTTTGGCAGCAATGTCCTTAGGGAAAAGTTCAGGTGCTGAGCTAGCACAGTTCCTGGGACCACTGTCAGGAAAAGGGAGTAATTTTGCCTTTAGTTCTTCCATGTCACTGAAGAGTTTCCAAGGTGATAGAAGGAAAGGGAAGGCGCAAAGTGCTTACTGGAGTAAATAGCTCTTTAATTGGCCTTTTTAGGTCTGTTTAGTTTGAGGAAGAGGAGGCTGAGGGGAGACCTCATCACTCTCTACAACTACCTGAAAGGACATTG
>JAAGNO010001269.1:21891-33691 GCA_033439905.1 Ceryle rudis
ATGTGTTTAAGAATCGCTTAGATGTAGTGTTGGGGGATATGGTCTAGGGGTGAACTTGTAGAGTAGGGTGAATGGTTAGACACAATGATCCCATGGGTCTTTTCCAACCTAGATGATTCTGTGATTCTGTAATTCTGAAATTATTTAGGAATGTCAAATTGAGTTGGTATGAAGTTTGTGAGTTTCTCTGCAGCAAAGAGCATCTGGCCAAACTTTACTTTTGCTGCTGGTTGAAAGAAAATTGCAATCAGTAGCTCAAGCAATGGAAAGCTGCAGTGAAAGGTCAGAGCATTACAGCATGCTTCTCTCTAGCAAGAGCTCCTTTGCAATCACAAAGCCAAATGCAGTTTTGAAAAAAAATGAAACACAAGATTCCCTAGTGTGTAGAGGCTTCGGGATCAAAGTTTTTAAATGGATCATTAAAAATGCTTAATTGAACAATGCTGTAATTTAATAGTGTGTTGGAAGCTGTCTGCTCCCCGGGATCACCACTCACCAGGCATATCAGTTAGCTGATACTGAAAATAATTCTAAAATTCAAATAATTCAGAGCAAGTTTTTCAAAACCCTTCACTGAAACCCAAATAATGAGAGAAGAAATACTTCTAGGTGTACATGGATGAAAATGAAAGAGGAAAACCTGTGTTTATCTGTTTACTCTTTCTAGCCCAAGGGGATAATCAATGCTGGATGCTTCAGTCGGCAGATAGAAAGGATATAATCAAGAACTACCTTAACACCATCTGGTTTAGTTACAGAGGCTCTCTGAAATCCAGAGCCAATAGGAGACAGTCCCATGGCCTGCAGTACTGGGCTGCTCCCAGCCAGCAAGCAGTAGCTACGTCTCTCACTGCGTTTTTCTCAGAGCTGCTTTGGCATGGCCAGGAGTTTCTTTACTTCCCTGCATTTTCATTCTTCAGTGATGGCTCTGTTTCCCTCCCCTCTGGCTTGCCTGCACCTTCAGACAACATCAGTGCTCTACTTGCTTTTTATATTCCGTCTGTTAAATAACCCGTCCAGCCTTGCAGTTGACATTTGAACAGCTTTGAACTTCTAAGGAAGAAGTTTTCATTTCTTCCATCTATTTGATCCCTTCAGCCAAGTCTATCTTAAAAAAAAAAAAGAGAGGAAAAAAAATCACTCCTCCATTTCAGCTTTGTCTTCTGCATGGTGAATTCCAAAGGGCGCCATACTATCTGACCCAGCAAAGCTATGGGGATCCCTCCCCTGTACGTACATATATATACATATATATAAGCTTGCACTGTACTTTCTGTCAGGATATGTTCAGTCCCTTAACACAAGCCAGTTTTACTCCAGTCCTGTGCAAAGCCCCTCTGATTATCCTGACAGAGCCTTCAGGCAAAGGCTGTGTGTCCTTTTTGTGCCTCCTGGACTGGTACAGCTCACCTTCTAGTCCAGAGAAAAACTCATCTTTATTGCCACCAGTCTGGTTCTGTAAACTTTTTACAACTGTTTTCAGAAATTAATATTGTTATTTTCAGTTCAGTGTATAAATCAGTAAATCAGCTATTGGTATGGTGCTTCACTCAAGCAGGTAGGTTACTCAAAGAACTATCCTTTTGACAAAATATATCAGGAACAACAATGAAGCTATTGAAAAAGTTATTGAAACCTGTTTTCCAAAAATAGAGTCCTTTCCATCCCAACACAAGCATAGCTGTTGAACCTCAGCTCTGTTTTTTCTGCTTCTCCAGCTGAGCAAAATTCAGCAAGTGGCCAGTCCAGAATAGCATACTGTTGATTGCAAAAAGGCTGAATGTAGATTTATTTTCCTACCTGGGCACACCATCTTGAACATGACTGCACTTACTCATTTCTTGAGTTTCACAGAACTGAACACTTATTGTTTGTAACCCCTTAGATGTAACTGGCCCATGGGTTGAAAACTGGGCAGAGCAGGAATGACAGACACACCTTTTCTCTGTAAAAAATCCTCTATATTTAGAAGTATTCCTCAGCTGAATTTGTTTTGTCTTCATTATCACTTGAGGCCTGGTGAATTACTCTTGAGGACAAGTTCAAGCTCCTGTTGTAGCTTCTAGTTTCTTGTTGGGTACAGTTCAGGTCAGGTCATCTTAGTACTTTATGGTTGTTAGCCAAACTGCTTCCCCATCAGTTCTCCCTCCCTCAGCTCCTTTTAGTGGCCAAGAGCCAGGAGAGACTCCAGTTACACAGAGTCTCACATCCTCACCATCCATCTCTAACCTCGCTTCGCTGATCCCAGTTAGGAAATCAAAGTCCTGAGGTGGGTATTGTGGGTTCCTGCACAGGGCAGTGTCTGTGAAGCCCAATGTGTCGGCATTCCTCAGGAGGCAGGGACCGTGCTCCATTTTGTGAGTAATGCTGCTTTGAGTGTCTTGGACTAAAACATTGCTTTTATGAGGAAAAACAAACAAAAAAACCACAAAACCCCAAACCTTTTTTGTCCTAACCCTGAAGTGTAAAGAACTGCACCCTGCAGGTGTCTGTCCCTCTAGTTAATCTCATTAAACACCATCTCTTGCATTCTTACTCCTCCAGACTCATTTTTTCCATGCATGCTGTTTGCAGCTTTCACACATACAAGATTTTTTTTAAAAAACGCACTGGTTTCTCATTGTCTTCTGCAGCTGAAGCTTTTTGCAAATCCAGTGCTTATTAAGCAGTTTTTGCAGAGTCCTTGAAAATAAGAATATTGAAAAACCTAAGCTTACTGAGGCGAAGGAGGAAACAGCTAACTAACATTTTTTCATCCCAAAATACCTCTCCCTGTCTGGGAGGAATGTCAAATAAATAACAGATCTTCTAATGTCTAAGAAACATTTTGTTTAGTGCCACCCATGATTGCTTCAGTTATAATAGATCATTGATATATACCCTACGTATTCTATTATAAAAAATAACATTTATATAATTTGGTTTTTCTCTTTTAAGATGGAGGCATTCTACTTTGATTAATGAATTCTGACACATCGCACACATAGGACTAGAAATATCTCCTAAATGCTAATCTCTTTCATTTAGGTTACAAGGCAGGTTGCAAAGGTAAGAGAAAAAAAAAGCATCTTAAGATATCAAATCTATTATGGACAATATTTTAATTTAATACTAAAACCCCTAGCTCACTTAAATCATTGGTGGGAAATACCTGAAGCAATTCAATAGACAAAATTAGATGTTTAGTTTTCACACTTAGCACAGCTGTGCCAAGCTAAACAAGCATTTTTTCCTGCTGTTTCTGAACAACCATTTCAATGCCAACATCCTGAAAATGACTATAAAGAATAAACAGGCTTTGTTACTATCTGCTGTCCAGAAGTACTTTTCTAAATCAAGAACTGTTGGCCGGTTAAAAACTAATGCGCTGCCAGTAGTTTTAGCTGTTTCTGGTAATGCGAGACTATGTACATGAGGACTTCAGCTGTTTCTGATACAGAGTTACCTCCTCTTTTAAGCTTCCTTTATTTTTATTAAGTAATTGCACTAAATTGCTTACAACTATGATCAATAATAAGTACCTCTGGATTCCTTCTTTCCCATGACAGACAGTAACAGTGACACAAAAAGAACCCACTTAGATGTTTTGTGTCATGAACCACAAACAGAACTGATTCCTCTGTTTTTCCAGGTAAATGAGAACTGTTTCATGTGTTACAGATACATCTTTTGATACCACTGCCATTAGCAGCATTTCATTTCAATTTCCAGAAGTTCAATTCCACAAGTAAAGAACAAGTTTAATTAAAAGCAGACACTCAATCTTTGTTTCTCCCTCCTCAGCATTTTGTAACCTTAGTTTCAAATTAATGTCTAAGATCTCAATACTCAATACTCTAAAATTACAAGATGATAAAATTTCATTTTGGTACCTGATTAGCTGCTATGGGCTCTAATCCTGAAATAATGATGCAAAATGTATTTTAGCCATAATATATGTAACATAATGGGTCCCACATTACAACTCTCAAAACCAGTCAGTCATTCCTCTCCTTTAATTATTTAGTAATCTTCTGTTTAGCATCATCCGTAATAAGAATTACTTTTCCAAAAGATAAAAATAAGTTATACAGTATAAACCCCAATGTATTGTAGAAGTCCTGATATAGCTGTAGCAAACCCACAACCTTTAAAAATATGTATGATCTTGAGAAAGAAAAACCAACCAACCAAACAAAAAAGCAACAATCTGGCCAGTAAAAATATACCTGTGTGCATGGATTTATATCATGCTGGTTTAAAAAAATAAAGATTCCCATAAACCTATGTCAATGGACCTCACATCATCCTTCTTTCACTATCACGTAATGGAGCCCCATGTCAGTTTATTTTGCTTATGATTAATATTTGCAAGCTTAGTTTGTAAACTATATTGTTCCAATAAAAATGTCATTCTGAGAATGGGAATCTCCAAACAAACTCACACTGGCATAAAGATACTAATAAGCATAAATACAAACAAAAGGTCCTCAATTAATAAGACACCAAACATTTGTAACTGTACTTAAAAAAAAGGCCAACAAATTATTGAAATGTTCTAAAATAAATGGTTTTAGTCCATTACATGCTGTTGCTGCCGAGCTAGACATAAACATTTTGAGAAGTGATCTGGTAGGTTTAAAGATGACAAAATATTTCAGTCTTGAATTTGGCAGTCCAGATGGAGGAGTTCAGAGGTATGAGAATATTTTTATTGAGACAAGATGTAAAAATAAGGTAATAACATTATACTCAGAATTTTATTGTAGAAACATACAATCATAGAATGGTTTAGGTCGGAAGGGACCTTAAAGATCATCTAGTTCCAACCTCCCTCATCTTCTACTAGACCAGGTTGCTCAAAGCCCCATCCAACCTGATCTTGAACACTTCCAGGCATGGGGCACCCACAGCTTCTCTGTGCCAACTGTTCCAGTGTCTCACCGTTCCCACAGTGAAGAATTTCTTCCTCACATCTAATTCAAATCTACCCTCTTTTCAGTTTGAAACCATTAGCTCTCATCCTATCACTATGCTCCCTGATGAAGAGTCCCTCCCCATCTTTCCTGCAGGCCCCTTTTAAGTACTGAAAAGCTGCTGTAATGTCTCCCCAGAGCCTTCAATTCTCCAATCTGAACAACCCCATCTCTCAGCCTGTCCTCATAGGAGAGGTGTTCCAGCCCCCTAGTTACTTCTGTGTCCCTCCTATGGACCCACTCCAGCAGGTCCGTATCTTTCTTACATGGAGGGCCCCAGAGTACTCAAGGCATGGTTTCACCAGAGCAGATCAAAGAACTCCCCCTCCTTGATCTGCTGGCCACACTTCTTCTGATGCAGCCCAGGCTGTGATTGGCTTTCTGGGCTACGAGCACACGTTGCTGGTTCATACTCAGTCTTTCATCCATCATCCCCAGTTCCTTCTCTAAGGGGCTGTTTCAAATCCCCTCATCACCCAGCCTGTATCTGTGCTTGGTATTGCCCCAGTCCAGGTGCAGGACCTTACACTTGGCCTTGTTAAACTTTGTAAGATTCACATGGGCTCACCTCTCAAGCCTATCAAGGTCCCGCTGAATGGCACCCCTTCCCTCCAGCATCAATCACACCATGCAGCCTGGTGTCATCAGTAAACTTGCTGAAGGTGCACTCAATCCCACTGTTCCTGTTGCCAGCAGAGGTGTTACACAGCACCCGTCTCAGTACTGACACCTGAGGAACAACACTTCTCATTGCTCTCCACACGGCCATCGAAATATTGACTGCAACTCTTAGAAATGTGACCATCCAGCCATTTCTTTATCCATCAAGTGATCCATTCACCCAATCTATGTCTCTCCAATTCAGAGACAAGCATGTCCTGTGGGACACTGTTAAATGCTTTGCACATGTCCAGGCAGATGTTGTCAGTTGCTCTTCCGTTATCGACTAATGCTACAGCCACGTTACAGAAGGCCACCAAATTTGTCAGGCACGATTGGTCCTTAGTGAAGCCATGTTGGCTGTCACTGATCACCTCCTTATTTTCCATGTGCCCTAGCAGGTTTCTAGGAGAATCCATTCTGTGATCGTGTTGGTCACAGAGATAGGACTGACTGGCCCGTAGTTCCCTGGGTCTTCCTTTTTTCCCTTTCTAAAAACAGGGGTTATGTTTCCCCCTTTTCCAGTCAGCAAGAACTTCACTGGACTGCCACACCTTCTCAAATACGATGGATAGCGTCTTAGCAGCTGCATCTGCCACTTCCCTCGGGACCTATGGAAATATCTCACTAGGTCCATGAACTCGTGCATCTTCAGATTCCTTAGATGGTCTCAAACCTGATCTCCTACAGTGGGCAGTTCATTCTCCTAGTCCCTGCCCTTGCCTTTTGCAACATGGTTGGTATGGCTGGAGCCCTTGTCAGTGAAGACTTGAGGCAGAAGAGTAGAATACCTCAGCCTTCTCCATGTCTCCCGTTTTCTTCCAGACAGGGCCCCCATTTTCTCTAGTCTTCCTGCTACGACTTAGGTACCTCTAGAAGCTTTTCTTGTTGTCCTTGACATCTCTGGCCAGATTTAATTCTATCAGAGCTTTGGTTTTCCTAACCTGGTACCTGGCTGCTTTTTAACATTAAATCTTTTTAACAAGGACAGTACAAACAACTGAGTTAACATGAAGTAAGTTAAGTGGGGCTATTTGCAAGAGTGAAACAAAGTCCAAAGATCACAGATCAACAAGCGCCTTTCCAATTTCAACATTCCTAAAAGCATAAATGTCACAATTTTACAGGGCTTCATTCATTTTTACTATTAAGTTTTGATTGTTATTTTTACCAAAGCACCATCTTGAGATTTACAACTA
Source organism: Ceryle rudis (assembly GCA_033439905.1). Lineage (NCBI taxonomy): Eukaryota > Metazoa > Chordata > Aves > Coraciiformes > Cerylidae > Ceryle > Ceryle rudis. Next base: position 28,706 of record JAAGNO010001269.1, read on the forward strand.
ACACGTTAAAGAAAGCTGTTACATTCACGAAGGACACCAAGTTCCAGTTTAAAAGTAGAAACACAGCCAAGTATTGAGTCAAAGAAAATGCATCTTCAGAAAGTGTTTGCCTTGTTCCTGACTAATGAGAATGAAGTGTGTGTATTCATCTTTAAAATGGCCGCACCTGAATGGCATTACAAAAAGCTCTGAAAAATTAAGTCAACAGGCATTAGCTGTATAACGTTTTTATTTTACTATATTGACATTTTATGCACAAATATTTTATCAGAGTAAAAATAGAAAATAATTGTTTCATGTAAAATTACCAAAAAAATGCAAACCACAAAAGTAATACATAATTATTAGCAGAGTATAAGTGTCTTTATTTAAAAAGTATGCAAAACCCCTTCCGTTTTACAAAAAATTTGGACTACTCTTTTTATGTTTTCCTTCTGGGAGCAACAGAACAACCTTTGACAATATATTCTACATCTTTTATTTTATTGAAGACATCAAGTTAGTCACAGATTTGTCCCTCAGCTAGAGAATGTAACAGTGATTTTATACCGTTTGAAAGATTCTTTCTTTACTAATTAAACACATCAGAAAAGAAAATTATCCCACAACAAAGAACCCAAAGGACTATCATATCTACTGAAAAGCTGCAAAATAATAATAGGATGTATTTACAAAGAAAGTGTAATATCAGAAGTTTCCCCTAGAGGGCTTATCATGTAACAAGAGCATTCATGGGGATAAAGTATTGATACTACATTTCCATTTTGCTGTTAGTTTATTCTCCCACAGTCCAGTTTGATCTAGAAAGATGTTAAACTTCTTTTTATACTGTATTTTAACTAAAGAGGCCTCTTATGAACTCTGCTAAACAAAACTAGTGACTTGTACTGGACTTCTGTTCAGTAATGGAGCCATGTTACATACTCATTTGTGGCCACTGAACTACCAGCTTTTTTTACTCTTAGTAAGCAAACCTGCACCTATTTGCATAAGTCACCTCAAATATTCACCAGGTGGTGGAAAAAGACTACTGTAACAGTAATAAATTGTTAATCAATCAGCAATAATAAACAGTAATCAATTAATGGCTGACCTCTTGTGACAATGCTTTTACTTACTTTGCTCAGAGCTTAAGATCTTTTCTAAAACAAAATAAACCCAGCACGCTCAGCAGATGCTCAGTGCTTTAAGAGCTCAAGAGTGAAAACAGTATTAAGAGTTACTGGAATAATCTGGCCAAAAAGCATTTATAATTGTGGTGATGATGAAAAAAAGTGGGCTGTAACTACAGGCAAGAATTCCAGCTAAGCAGAAGAATATCTGCAGATGAACGGCTACTTATATACAAAAAGTTCTGTGCTCAATGTATCTTTAAAATAAACACGAGTTCTTTGCCCTCTGCCTGCAAGCGTGACTCCTCCTTTTCAGATGAAGAGCAACAGTCCAGTGTTCTTGCTACTCAGTATCAAATCATTTTATGTTTAGAACCTCACTATACAAGCACTGTTGATTTAAGGTTTAAGAGTAGCTCAGTCCCTCACAGAATCACAAGATTTTTCCCTTGTCCACTTGCATTGTAATTGTTAAGTGTTACCAGAGGGGGCTTCACTCATAAAAAGTTGGAAAATATGCATGGTGATGTAATATACTGTTTAATAACATTAAGAGGCAAATGCAAAAACAAAATTGCACCATTTTCAGCCACCAAAAGAAACAGTTTCACAGGCAGAAACTCAAAAGTTGCAGCCTATTTTTTACTGCACATTGAAGCTTGTGTGAAGTACTCTCCATAGCTCAGAATTCAGGATACATTCCAGTTATTTCTAATCATCACCTGGACTTCAAATTGCACCTGCTCTGGAGCAATGCATTTGGCTTATGAAGCTTCAAAAGTATCACTTGAAGTTCAAAAAGAAATTAATTTTAAATAAAAAAATACATCTTTATATTTTAATATATGTCAGACTGAACACTAACTTGGAAATCAAACTTCAGCTTTCTGTAAAACTATTTTCAACTTGCATTTTGTTTCTAAACAGGGACTACTGGCTGTGATTAACTTAAGTCTTCAGTTACTAAGGTTGACCACAGTGCAGTATAAGCACCTTGAAGATCAAAGCATTAACCCCTCCCTCCCCCAAGCCAAACTTCTCTTTGGGTGAGGGGTATTTTTTCAAGTTTTCAAATCACCTGCAGGGGGATGGTAGTGGAGGAAGAAGTTTACCTTTGTTTTTTCCTAAATGGCCAGTGTTAACAATGTTGTTCAAAACAAGTAAGTACTTGCCCTGATATATGCATACTATCTACATATTACAATGAAATACTCACACTTGGCTTTTCACCCAAGCCAGATCAAAACCTGGATCTCCTTTCTTGAGCACTGATCTTCAGTTCAGTTTAGTTTTAGTTTCTTTTGCTTATAAACACAGAAGCTATTTTAAGAACATGATGCTTTGTAACGTTTAACGTGTCTTTCGGCTCCGACTGATTAAATGAGAATAATGAACATGTTTAACTTTGAAAGCATCAAATGGCATTTGGTAGTTCAGCAGAGAACACAGGACTGGAAAGGACTGAGTTCAGACAACTGATCAGCCTGCTTGCTGTAGGTACTTCCACATTTGTTAAGAGCGCTGCAAAAATGACTTTGTACAGTCGTGGACATGGAGTGCTGACCAGTCCAACCCTTCTTGCCAATTTCAGATTGCATGCCATAGAGACCCTGACTCAAAGTTGCAGAAGTTGTGGTGATCCCCTAACTTATATTGAAATCTATGCTATTAAAAGATCCAAATTTAGAGTCACAGTTCTTTATAGAAAATCATGCTTTATATTGTACTGCCAAGAAACAAAAAGAAGTTTCCAATTCTGATAAAGTAAAAGCAGCAACTGCTCTGCTTATATAGGAAAGGCCTCAGGCTCCCACTTTCATGTCCTAGTGCTTAATTATCTTTCTCTGTTTGCAGGGATGCTGTAGCCAGTGCCACTGCTGTAACTGGCTGTGCAATGCCATGGAGCTGCATCTTGGCTAGTTTCTTCTGTTCACATTCTGTGACCAAGCGATTCAACTCCGCTGCGCTGTATCCAATGAGAGTTTTCAAGTCGCAGACAAATTTGTACACAAACCTCTTGCCTTGCACTTTGCAGATCATGTCTCCATCATAGTAATACCTGTAAAAAGACAATAGAAAACAAAAAACAATGTACATTTTCAGAATCTGTAACATTCACATGCATCAGTTATTTACTGAAGGTCACTTAGAGGCCAAAATATAAATCTTTTTCTCACCAACATGCTCATATAATTGCATATACCAACATAGTGTTTATGCATTTTTTTGTAAGAGAAAAGGGAAGAAGGAGGTTGAAAACTGTCCTGCACTTTGTTATGTTAAGGAGAAACAAAACAGTTATTATTTTACAGGCAGTCAGATGCACCAGTTCAGAAATGAAGTCTAAAAACAGCGTGGAGGGGCTGAATAAGTTCTTAGTAAGGCAAAGCGCAACATTAAAAAAAAAAAAAAAAAAAAAGGTTGTCTCCCCCTTCATTATTGTCCTTTGCTTTCTTTTGTCTTTGCTTTCCTGAGGAAAAATATCATGTTGGAAACTGAAAATTAACATTGTAGTTTCTATGACACTAAAGCAGCCATTCTCTCCACACTGTTTTCAGACAGAAGCAAAACTATAAAAGCATGTTCTTTTGTTGCCTTTGTTTTCTTTTGTATATAGTTCATATAGTGGCAAAACTACATCCTTTTCCCTTTATTTACAACTACACGACTTCTCTAACTATGAATACTTTTTACATTGTGTCACAAAATAATTATCAGACTGGGAAGAAATGCAGTACAGATAATAAAGTCTATATGACCCACTGTACTCCAGAGATATTATAAAACTTTAGGTGATACCAATAAAACAAGTTAGAATTTTACAGTTTTGTTGCTGTTCTTGTCTCACTGTAGGCATTAATAGAACATATTTCACACTTTGCATTAAGGAAACTTAAGAGACTGGGACAAAAGGGCAAATATAGGCTGGGCGATGAGTGGATTGAGAGTGGCCCTATTCAGAAAGACTTGGGGGTACTGGTGGATGAAACACTGGGCATGAGCCAGCAATCTGCACTCACAGCCCAGAAAGCCAATCAGATCCTGGCCTATATTAAAAAAAAAAAAAAAAAAGTGTGGCCTGCTGGTCAAGGGAGGTGATTCTGCCCCTCTACTCCACCTGGAGTACTGCGTTCAGCTCTGGAGCCCCCTGTTTGAAGCAGGTCCAGAGAAGGGCCACAAAAAGGATCAGAGGGCTGGAACACCACTCCTATGAAGAAAGGGTGAGAGAGCTTGTGCTGTTCAATCTTGAGAAGAGAAGGCTCTGGGGAGACCTTACTGTGGCCTTTCAGTACTTTAACAGGGACTATAAGAAAGATGGGAACAAAGTTTCTAGCAGTGCCAGTTACAAGAAGACAAGGAGTAATAGTTTTAAACTAAAAGAGGGTTGATTTAGACAGCGGCACATGGTGCCCAGGGAGGTGATAGATGCCCCATCCCTGGACACATTCCAGGTCAGGTTGGATGGGACTCTGAGCAACATGACTGAGTTGAAGACGTCCCTGCTCACTGCAGGGAAGTTGGACTAGGTGACCTTCAAAGGTCCCTTCCAACCAAAACCATGCTATGATTCTATCATAACTTGGACTGAATGAGCTTAACAAGCTTGTGATAAAATTGGAAAATAAAAAAAAAAAAAATCAAACCCAACCAACCAATAATCAATCACACATTTTAATTTCCTCAAAACCATCATCCAAATGTACTACAAAGGAGGACAGATTGATTGTTTACAGCTCAATCCTCTGAGTGACATGCTTGTACAGTAAAGATGCTTTTCATTCACTAGCAAAATTAAGTCAATTAAAAACCTAATTTCTGTCTCCCAGCTCTAGTGGAAAAGAGGTAAGTTACTAAGAATCCAAATATATCTTAT
>JAAGNO010001270.1:2812-16358 GCA_033439905.1 Ceryle rudis
CACGCCACCCCACCCCACATACCATTCTCAGCACTGCGAAGTTTTTCCTCCAAGGCCACTCCACGGTGCTCCAGCTGGTCTAGCTGGTGCTCGATGGTATCCATCTCGCCATAGATGTCTTCCTCGGGGATGTACTGATCTGTCTGCACCTGCCAAACCACAAGGCAGACTTCCATTACCATCAACCTCCAGTTTCCAGGGGTAACCCTACGGCTGGTCAACACAAACAGGGGCAGGGGAACAACGGAACATTCCACCTAAGCGTGGATCCGATGTCCCCACCCCACTCTGGAGCAAGGGGAGACCACAGTGCTGCCATCAATGGTGTCTAGCCTAGACACACCATCCTTCCCAGCCACAGCCAGCTGGGAAACCTGAACCCAAACTGGTATCAGCGGGCTGCATGCGCACAGCGATGGCCTCGGGGGACAGTACAGAGCTGGCTTTTGCACACCTGCTCCCAAGGGCCCTTTTACCTTGCGTTTGATCAGCGGGAAGCCATGACCTGGTGCAGGAGGACGCACTGGCTTGGAGCCCTTGGGAGGTTTCTTTGCGGACGGGGAGGCGGCAGGTGATGGCTTCCGGTTGAAGGGGTTCTCTTTGCAGGAAGACTGGAGAGGGGAGAGACAAAAAGAGATCTGTGAGGGTCCAGGGAAGGGATACAGTATCCCAACAGCTGAGGCTAAGCAGACAAGGCAGCCCTAGGGTTTGTCCTGCCCCACGCGCAGCGCTGATGTCCACCAGCAGCCTAGCCACGGAGCAAAAACCAGCCATGCTCCCATTTGGCATCTGTTGTCCAGCTTCTCCCTAACAAGCATGCTGAATTATTTCCCTTCATGGTTCCCTTCCCATTTCCTCTGACCACACAACTGTTTGCCTCTTCTCTAGCACGTGGGGCAGGCAGAGCACGAGCAGAGCCACTGTTTCATTAGCACGTGCCCAAGGCTTGCTTTCAGAGGGCCACGCATCAAGCCTACCTAAGGGGCAGGCCTGGACTCACGATTCCTGCCGTGACCCACTCATGGGTGGGGAAGAAAAGACCCCTGCTTTGCATGTAAGGAAGGTCACCATCTCACCTTCAGTTGTGGCTTGGGGGAGGAGGGAGTCTTAGGGCTCCCAGCACCCCCATCTGAAGCCAAGAGGATGGGTGTAGGACTTGCCCCAGCAGGAGGCTTGGGGGGCAGCCGGCTGCAGCTGGTCTTCAAGCTGCCGGTGGAGACACTCCTGCTGGCGTGCAGCGTGCCGGGCTGCGCCTCACCACTGAAGCTGGCCAGCTCGCTGGAGGAGGAGGAGGAGGAGTTGGCAGAGAGGCTGGCTGGGGCAGCTGGGCTTTCGCTGGAGGAGACGCTGGCCAGGGGCGTGTCAGTGCTAGAGGTTTTGGTGGCTGTCGGCGTGTGGACAGTGGGCTCGGAGGAGCTTTTGGGCACCGAGGCCTCATCGGTGTCACCCAGCGCCCTGGCTGAACTCTCGGAGTTGATGCTCTCGAGGCTGAGGGCTGGAGATGGTGTGGAGGATGATGGCTCAGAGTGGGACAGCCTGGACACAGGGTGGTGGGCTGCAAAGGAAAGGGAGAGCTCAGGGCAGGACAGAGGAGCAGCCAGGAGACGGAAGGGGAGAGTGGTATATACTGGAGGCCGGAGCAACTGTAAAGGAATCGGCGTCTGTCTGTCTTCAGAGAAGACAGAAGGGACCCTCCGGTGCAAAATGTCTTTGCCTGCAAATGTTGTGCTCCAGAAGGCAGAGAGGACACGGTTAGCACCACTTAGCACCACAACACCATCACTGCATAAAGGCCTGGGCTGCCAGGGTGATGCAGAGGCACCTGGGAAGGGGGACCCTTCAAGGGGAGCACAGGGGCTGGGGGGGAAGGGAGTGGGGGGAAGCTCACCTAGTGGGGAAGCGCTGGGGGCTCGTGGAGCTGGACGCTTCTTCGCCTTTGGGCTGCTGGTGGGAGTGATGCCATACCAGGGGTGGAGAGGCTTGGCAGCAGTCTCGCTCTGCTCCTGCTCAGGCGTGCTCTTTTGGGTGGCAGCACTCTCCTCTTCCTCCTCGTCCTCCTCCTCAAAGGGGTTGTACGGTTTGGGCTCTGTGGCGTCAGACCTGCTCTCCTCGCTCCTTGCTTTCCCCACCTCCTCCCCATCCTCCTCCTCTGAAGTCCTACTTGGAGTCTCGTGGCTGCTGCCTGGGGGAGGAGGAGGTGCTGGCTTCTTCTTGGGCTCTGACTGCACTAAAGCCATCCATGGCGGGTCCTTGGCTCTCGCAGAAGCTCCAGCACTGGGAGAAAGAGAGATCAAGGTGGCAGGGAGCAGAGACAACCTGGGACGGTGAGGCACAGGAGAGGGACTTCGCCCTCAGGTGGAAGGATGAATGGAGCAGGATGTCTCCCAAGCAGAAGCAGCTTTCTCATGCAAGGCTGGCCCTAGTCTTCCCCAGAAACAAAGTGTCTCATCCTCTGTGGGCAAACCTACGGGCCCGAGGGAAGCACAGCCTTCCTGACTCGCCGGCTGGACCCAGCATTTGGGTCTCTGAATATTGTATCAGTCATCTGCTAAGCAGCGGCAGAGGTTGAGCTTTATGGGCACAGCTCTTCTTCTCTCTCTGACACTGTTCCTACACCCAGCTCTACTCTCCAGGCTGCGGATAGAGGGGGAGCGAGATCAGATACCCGTCTTCTGTGCTCACGCTCCCTTTGTACTCTTCAGGGAAGCTGTTTGTCACCTTATCTTTTGAGTGTCCCGGGAGTGGACTCCTCTTTGCTAACTCTGCAGCTGGAGGTGCTGCTGCTCCTCTAGGGGCAGAGCCCACAGCAAGGCACAGTGAACCACCGCTCATCAGGAAAGCGGCCATCGCTTGCCACACGCACCCGCTCCCTGGCCGCTGCGAATGCAGGGTGCTTGTGCAAGCTGTCCCACCAGCAGGCTAGAATGAACCGAGAACAGCAGGCTCCTGGGTACAAGCCCAGGAGCGTAAAGGTTGCAGCCGGGCACTCGCAATGTCCCTGCGCCAGACCTTTCCCGGGACAAACCCTCCACGAGGCAGATGAAGTGTCCCCTTCTCAGCACCCACGAGGAGGGCTGTTTCAGAAGGCACTTGGCAGTCATGTGCCACAGAAGGGTCTTTCTGAAGCTCCCAAACTCTTGGCAAACCCTAAAAGATAAAGGCCCTGGGAGGTACGGACAAACACTGCCAGCCTGACTGTACTGGGCTGGCACCCATCTGGTACGGGAAGGGACCCGATCATAGCCTACATCCTTCTAAGAGCAGGGGCTGATGGAGGTGGGACACCAGACCACAGCCGAGCCGTCCCCTCAGCCCCACCTTGCCATGGGGTTTGCAGCCGACCCGTGAACAGGAGGACGTACCGATCAGAGGAGCAGGGTCTCCCTCGGGGTTTTGGGACAGGGGGGCTGGGTTCAGGTACCCTACCTAGAAAGACACAGGGTCAGACTGTCACAACACTAAAAGGACATGAAGAAAGAGGTTAAATCAACATGAGGCACTCCTTACACATCTCCCCACGGGAGGCTGGCTACTGCCACTCTCTGAAGATCTCTGAAGATCTCACGGCATTTCTCCCACAGTTAGTACAGTCAGCCCCAAACGTCCCCTTTGCCTTTTACTCCCCACCCCAAGAGCTCCACCTGAAGAACTGACAGGGCCTTCTGTCCCCACGCCTGCAAACTGCCCTAGCACTGCCACCTTCCCCCCACACTGGCAGCACCCTCTGGAGAGCTGTGGAGAAATATGAGGGAACGGACAGGCGTGCAACGTGGTGCTGCTCTCCCTGCTAGGGAGTTGTCTGGCAACTGGAGACGCTGTGTCTGAGATTTACGCAGAGGCAGAAAGGTGTCAGCCTGCAGAGAAGGAACAAACCTCACCCAACCTGCAGCCAACCACCTCCGCTACGGGGACGGTGCACAGTAACCCCTGCCACTGCTCTGCTCTCTTACCGTTCACCATGCCAGGCCCACACTCGCTGCTCTCACCCTGGAGAGTGGACCTGGGTCGGGGGATGGGGTGAGAGGTTGGAGGGGACAGGGCTGATGTATCAGTGGCCCTCCTTGGGGCAGGGGTGGGTCGCGTGTCTCTGAGCCGTCCGTCCAGCAAGCTGGCTTTGTCCTGGGGGAGCACTGTGGGCTTGCTTGGAAGGGGCGGTCTGGGAGGAGTCTGGGAGGTGGGCACCCCACTGCCTGCATGAGCAGGGGCCATGGCTGTCTCTGCTTTGCTGGGCATGCTGTCTTTCTCCACGGGGACAGCTAGCCCCTCTGCAGGCACACGGGTCTCTGCCACATGCTCCAGAGAGTCGCTGTTGTCTTTCACTGGCTCTGCTCCTGCGAGGAGGGAATCCTCCCCCGTGCTGCCAGCCTCAGTCTCAGTTCTTAGCTCAGGCGACCGTCGGGCTGGGCTGGGCCTTCTCTCCGCCTTTCCACTCATGGCCAATTTACCACGATGTTGAGTGCAGACAAAAGTCCCTGCCTCTGACCCGGGCTTGTAGGACCCTGGGAGCAGCGTGCTGGAGCACTCCTTACACCTGCCAAGGAGAAGACAGCTCTGTGAGACAGGAGACACCATCCTGCTCCTCAGAGAAGGCAACACATCTGGGAGGTCCTTGCAGGGCTGTGGAGTTAGTTCCCACCCCTGCTACTGAATCTTAGTGCGGTCTTGGGGAAGTCATTTGGGAGAGGAACAGAGAAATGTCACCGTGCCACTGTATGGACCCATGGGGAGTTCATAACTCGAATACTGCACACGTCTGGGTTCCTCCTTCAACTCAGAAAGGATTTAATAGATGTGGAAGCGCAACAGTTGGTACTGGGATATGGCACCCAGAGTTTTCCTGAAAGAGATGCAGCTGGTGGGGGACAGGAGAGAAAGCTACAAAATCACAGGTGACCCCGTGAGGGAGAGAGGGATCAACCATTCACAGGTATGAAACAGAGAGTAGCGACTGGAATTAGCTGGTTCAGAACCAGCAGCGGGAGGCTATGAGCTGCCAAGCAGGGGCCAAGGGTCCAACTGGGCTAAAGAACCATAAGATGCATTTGTGGGGAGGAAGAAAAAAAAAAAAACCAAACAGCAACAAAAAACCCAACCCCAAACTCTGAATATTAAATAAAATGATGTCACTTCCAACTTGGTGAATCCTTGTGCAGAGGGCTTGAAGAGTAGGCGGGAGAAGCAGCACACAGGCCCAGCCTGGTGTCATGGGGGCTGAGCACAGCCCCCAGCAGGGTCACGGCATTTGGCTGGATGGACGAGGGAATGGCGCAGGAGAGCCGCTCTCACTCTCTGCCTTGCCTGTTGAAACTGGGCTAATAGCTTCCCTGTCCTTCACCGGCTGCTACAGCTCCTCACACCATCCACTCTTTCCCCACTGAGCCTTTGAATCCTCCCTAATGAAGCCCTCCAGGTGCCAGCGTAACACACAGCACGGGCAACCCAGTCAGCCCTTTTCCATCCGGGAAGGGAGGCGGGTAGCGTACGTGAGAGCGCCAAGGGCAAGGGGCTGATCCAGCACTCCCGTGAAAACCAAGCTTGTTCCTTCTTGTCTGAATACCTGGAGCTCACAGCGGCCGGCCGCCCGACGCTGTGAGCAGGTAATTTTGGTGAGGAATTCTGCCCTGGGTGTCCAGTCGACTGGGATTTCCTTTGAAATGTAGAGCAGAAGCGTGAGGGGCCTCCTCTCTGCCTTTCCACTCTAGAGAAGCTCTAGAGAGAATGGGTATGATGAAATGAAGAGGTGGCAAGTTTGGACACGGGGAGAGAGAGAGGGTTGTTTTGGTTTTATCTCCACCAACCCACAGAAAACACTGCCGCAGAGCATTCCCGACCAAACAGTGCCCATGAATCAACGGAGGGGTGTGGGGGAAGACAAGAGAAGCATAAGGAGGCAAAACGCTCGTGGACAAAAATTACTGGGATCTCCGTGCTCATTCTGAAGGGCCACGAGCTGTGTCACGGCACCTCTCCTACTCCTGGGCCATGAGCAAAGCTGCACCTGCACCCCAAAGTTCCTGCTTCTGCCCCAGTTGTAGATGGGAAGCTTGATGGGCCCCAGCTCAGCTCCCTGCCTCCCGTGATGCTGCTTCTGTGACACATCCCAAGCTGGCTTAAGCAGGAACTGTTTATAAGGAGGCCTCTCGTATCATCCCAGCGGCTCAGTACTTCTGTCCTCAGATGCCAGCTGCCCACTTGCCAGCTCTTGTCCTGCGGCCCACAAGAGAGATCTCATCCCTTCATCAACAGCGCAGGGAAAGCAAAGTGAAATGACTTCACAGATGCTGCAGGTAAGGACCTGTACCCAGGGAGTAACCGCAGAGCTGTTGACGGCTAATCCCTCATTCCTTGGTTTGGTAACAGTCTGCAGATCTCCCCACGCTCCCCTGAGAGCTCAGCACCACCCCAGGCAGTGTGGGAGCCTGTAAATCCAGTTGAGGACATGGAATGCAGGTGGCAGGAGGTCTGTAGGATGATGTCCTGGCTTAGACCTCGTTGAAAGGTGGGTGGGGCGGAGTTCTGAGAAGGCAGGTGGCAAAGAGGCAGAGCATCCTGGTTTATAGCGGCAGGAGAAGAGCGAGGGGCTGGGATCCCAAGTCAGTGAAGCAGGAAAGCACAAGAGAGCAGAAGGCAGGGAGTGGGGGAGGCAAGCGAGTCCAGGGCTGGACGCGAGGGGCTAGTCAGGCCTCTGGGAGAGGGAGCTGGCAGGCAAACGGGCCCTCTTCGGCATCATTCTGGGCACTGTCACCAATGTTGCACGTTGCCCGAGGACAGGGACACACAGAGATGGGGTAGAGCTGACCACAGACCCCCAGTTTGCTGAGGGGAGCAGCCACCCCAGCGGGCCTGGCCACGACATACCTAAAGCACTGGCGGTGGTAGAGCTTGCCCTCAGCCAGGTAGCGCTGGACCAGATGGACGTGCTGCTGGCAGGCTGCACAGGTACTGCTGAGCGTGGTGCGCTGGGATTGCTCCGACAGGTCGGAGGGGGCATCATCCTGAGACACAACGCACGGGGAGCTCAGGAGAGGGGGCCACAAACTCCTCCCCAGCCCACGGCTCCTCCAGAGCAGCTGCTCCCTGTGCAAGGCCCATCACCGAGCGCTCGTGGCGCAGCTCAGGAGCTGACCATGCACGGAACAGCTGCCCCTGAGTCCGGGCACAGGCAAGCTGCCTCTTCCCAAATTAAAAGGGGCGCTCCAAAAGGTGTCTTGCCCCCTGTCTAGGGCTGAAGTACTGTGGAAGGGACTAATCTAAACACCAGGCAGCAGGACCTGCAAGGGGAACCCCCCCTCTCTTTGGAAAACGTGCCATCCCAGACACCTGCTAAAACCCGAAATAAAGGGACAAGAAAGAAAAAGGCATCTTTGGTGCTCTTTTAAATCCGCATTCCTGCTCTTTCCTCACCTCCAGGGCTATCCTCCCATAGGAAGGATGGTGCTTGTGCACCTGGGTGACTCAAGAAAGCATCCGGCACCAATCCGCCCAACCTCTTGCATGCTATGGACAAATTTCAATCTAGAGACTTCTAGAGAGAAATCACTCTCTCAGCCGGGTCTCCCAAGGCACCAAAATCCCAAACAGCCCTCCCACCCCAAAATACACAGGTAGCCCCCTGCAAAGATCCATCCTTCTGTGACAGTCTCCCTCCCATCCCCTCACCCGCAGCACAGGGAGCACCGCTGCCTCGGGCCGGTTTTGAATCAAGGAATTAGGTACCTGTGGTGCCGGGGGACTCTCCACTGAAGCCACGGGCTTCTTGTGGGACAGCAGAGGAGGTGAGGAGGCAGCAGCTGGTCGCTTCATAGGCGGAGGGACTCTGGCTGGAGGCAGAAGGCAAGGAGGATCAGGCAGTGAGAGGAGTGGTGACTCATACCACCCATGTGGGGGAAGGGGAGGGGAAAGAAAAAGAAAAAAAAAATCATCTAGCCTGGTGACATAGGACAGGACTTGCCACTCTTGACACTTCAGTGCCTATTTTAGGTGGAAGACACAAACACAGTCTAATAATGAATGGGATGGCTTCGAGCTGCCAGAGAGCCTGGCCCTGCTGGGGATCCCCTTCTGTGGCCCAGGGATGCCAGCCTCTCACTGTGATTTGATTGACTCATCAAATGCTGCTTGGCTTCCTTGTAATCAACTCCCTAGGAAATAAAGCCCAGGGCACCCTGGGTAGCTGCTGATGTGTCGTCGTGACCCACGAGGCCCTAGGCCTTCTGGGCTGTCAGCAGGTCTTTGAATCACCCCTTGCCAGTCAGGGCTGGCACTCAGACACCAGTCCCCAGTGGGAGTCCTTGGCTGGGAGGCCAGCATCCTTGGAGAACTATATGCACATGGAAGAAAATATCTGATGTCGTGGCTAGAGAGTGAAGCAGAGGAGAGCTGAAGCCCTCATCTCTGCCCAGGAGATCTGTCTCGGAGCAGCACTCAGCTCAGGCTGCAGCTGCAAGGGCAGATGAGCTGATCTGAGACACTCCACCTTGGCTCCCCACTCCCTCTGTCCTCCAGTCACTCTGCACTTAACCAGTGTGATAAAAATTAGCAGTGGTAAGCGGGATGCCTATCTAGGTTTCTCCTATTTTAGCGGGTTAAAGCAGATCACAAAGGGGTCTGATCAGCGCCCAGGGGTGGTGGCCCAACCCAAGCAGCAGGAATGCGGTGGGGAGGGAGGGGAAAATAGGCGTTCCTCTTTCCACAGCCTGAGCTGTTAAATCACTCCCCACCTCTGGTGAAACCTCACCCTCGTTCCATGCCTTCCTCACCAGCACAGTGAGATCCAGGAGAGGTGGGTACTACCGGCTCCTCTCCCCTTCCCCACAAACAGACACGGCTCCCATTTGCCGGAGGAAGCACAAGGTAACTCCGGGTTTCCTGTACTCAAGCGGGGGAAAACTGGAAGGCAGAAGGGGCAGGAGGACACTCGCTCACCTTGGCTGGGGTTGTTGAAATGGTTGTAATATTGAGACACGTAAGTCATGATGCTGAGGCAGTCGGGGACTTTCATGGAGACCATGTCGTTAGGATCTAACAGGGCTGGGATGCCCAGCTCCCGCTCCGCCAGTTCGAAGGCCTGCAGAAACAGCAGAGAGAGGTGTTAAGGAGAGAAAAATGATGCTCTCTGAAAAATAACAGAGAAGTAAAGTTGGAAGGACCCTGGGGAAGGTTAACTAGTAAGCCTAGAAACCCCCTGATGGACAGAGGCTCCCAGACATGCTGCTCGACTGGAAAGGTGGCATCAGAAGCAAGGGAACAAGTTGCTGCAACCGCCCTTCCCTCCAAGGTATTTCAGCTGCAAGTCCCACCTGAGGGATCTGGGCATTCAGCTGCTGCACTGGGACAGGGAGAGGAACTCTCAAAAGGTCTCAGTTACCATTTGAAAAAAAAGAAGGAAGGAGTTTAGGTGGAAAAAAGCTGTTTGAGAGCTTCCCAGTTAGCAGTGTAAGTGGAGGTACTGGCTATAGACTGGCCGACCCGCCGCTGCACCAGGGGCACGCTGACCACCGAGGGAAAGGGTGTGGCCAGGACCCAACTGGAGATCCCTAACCCTAATGGCCTAGCTCAGCTTGGCTTGGAAAGGTGATGGCCCGTGTGTCTCCACAGACTATCAGACAGAGCCTGCAGCAGTTAGGTCTTTCTCTCAGAAAAAAAAAACAACCACCACGTTCACTGCTGCTCTGTCCTACTCCTAGTCCCTGGGATGGGGCATCTCCCCATTCCCCACTGCCTGCTTCTCCTGTTGGCTCCAGCTGTCCCAAGCAGGAGGGGAACATTGCAGACCAGCCTAGGTCCAGCATGACCTTCCTCCTCCCCGTATACCTGGAGTAAAACTAGCTTCCCGCTTCCATTGCCTGCAAGTCTGGAACAGCTGAGGTCAAGAAGATGTTGCACCATTTTCATCTTCACCTGAGATGTTGTCTTGGCAACTATCAGGATAACAATCTTATCTTCTCTTCAGTACAGGCTGGAAGCTGATGTTTCAGATTCCCTTATGTTTCCAGAGAAGCTCCTGCTTGTTACTTACAAATGCAGATTTTTCTTGCACCCTCACCACCATCACAAAGTCCTCCCACACTACATGACCTCCATCGAGTCATTCTCACGTCCCTTCTTCCTTCTGTGCACTGCATAAAGGGGACTTACCAAGCGGTTATTCTCATAGACATCATCCTTAGAGAGAGAATCAAAGTCTCTGAAATGAGAAAGCACAAAAAAGCCACATGAGGTGCAGAGGAAAAGTGCCCCAAAGCCACCACACGCAGGTTCTCAGGACAGCCAACCTTACAAGAACTCAACGTATACGGCCCTTTATAAGCAAAACCTTGGCAAAGCAGATTTCACGTTGCAAAGGGACGAAGAAACCAAAGGGAAATTGCAGTTAAAACAAGAAAACAAGTCCCAAATGGGTGGTGACCAGGAAATTAAAATGTCATTCTCATCTCTCATCACCCGCTTCTTCTGCCCTTGCGATTGGAGGCTGCAGAAGCACCAGGGCCATGTACCGATGAGCACCACACACCACTGCACGACAGCACCCCGAACTTGACCCTCCAAAGCCTCCGGCACAACAGCAGAAGGAAGATGGGGAAGCAGATCCCCCGGGGCCTCCAGAGAAAGAGCTGCCCACGCTAGATCTCTCCCTCCTAGGAGGGTCCTTAGACAAACCTCCCAGCACCGCCTTAAGGGATTTGATGTCACCCCAGGGTTTGGGGTGACAAAGAAGGTATTGAACTGCACTTTTGTCCTCGTCTGTTCCCCTACGCTCGCAGGACACGGCAAACTGCAGCCCTTGTGGCGAGGCAGCTTGTCTGAACGCAGGGTGCTCAGGGCACAGAGAGGAGCCCCAGCAGTTCCCAACCTGGGCACGCTGTGGCATTTCACTCGTTGCCCTGGGGATCGCACCAGCCCGGTCATGGGATCAACTAGCTGCCTTCGTCAGAGAAGCAGAGGGGGCAGGATTAAAGCAGCTTTTCAAGAGAGGGGGGGAAATACAGGAAGGAGTTAGTTATGCCTTCTGCATGTGCACGTGGGTGTAATGTGTGAAAACAGCATCCCACTAAACTGATTACAGCCCCTTCCTGCCGAGGATCTCCGCTTGGTTACCAAAAAAACCCTGTGCAGCAGCTCAGTGTGCCTGTGAGCTTGATTCACCGAGGAGGATGCAGCCCGGAGAAGTTTAGGGTCAGGTGAAGCCACTCCAGTGGCCCACGGAGAGGTGCCAAACCTTGGGAGACTGACCCAGAAAGACAGTTCAGGTTAGAGGAGGGGGAGCGTGTCCTCCACCCCAAAGGTGGCACGCAGTAATCTGGCGAGACGCTGAATGCCCAGCCGTGCGCCTGCGGAGAGGGGCCGCAGGAGCCTCCCTTCCTCCATCCCTCTTTGGATTTTATTGCCTTTTCCTGTAACACCGACCCACCCCGCCCCGGCGCCGCACCGCCAGGGGTCACTTCCTCCCGGACTACCTCCCCCTTTGCACCCTTTAACCGCTGAGCCCCATGGCTGTCGTCTCTTCCCCTGCGGCGCCGGAGGACGCTGCAGGCTGCGCGTCCGTCCCCATCCCCTCCCCGGCCAAGCCAGAAACTTCTCTACGTCTTTCATGGGAACATAGCTGTGATTTTTGAGATGAAGTTGTAATAAACTTGCAGGCACTGATGCTAAGTATGTTCATGTTCAAACTGTTAGATCTGAGACCTTGCATTCTTAGTGCCCAAATGGCAATAGAAGCATGAGTTTTCTACATAGAAAGACATCCTGAATTTAATGACATTATGACACTAGAATGACATTAGAATTGCTATCAGAGAGCAATCATGGCCTCATTTTACAGGAGACTGGGCTAAATTATCTTTGGAAACTAGCTAGATTTGTAAATGGAGTCATGTATTTACCTGATCAAGTGATTACAATAAGTAATGGCATAATAACTACACACCGCCAATAAGCATGAGTGAAATGTGAATGCATATGTGGCCTCAAATGTTTATGTGTTGTTTTGGGAATGTCAAGAAGCTGTTCACACAACATAAAAATCACTTTCACCTAGTGTCAAGTAGCACTAAATATGTGGGTATCTAGAGCATGTGGCTATTCTAGAGTGCTTTTCACTCTTCCTCACCTTTTTCCACAGGTAATTATCTCTCGGTGTGAGTCAACTTCATTATGTATTCATTATGCTGTGTTCCTCACAGGATGTCACAAGGCACTATAAAGATAAATAGAATTACTGAAACACTTGAAAATGACAGCAAAGAGCTATTGTCTTAATTTAATTAAAAAAACAAGCTATAAAGACAAGCTATAAACAGAAACCTCTAACTCTATGAATCACTATAACAGTTCTCGCCTCCCTCTTAGGGAAACAAAGGAAAATGAGCTATTTTCCCCAAAACATTTATTAAAGGGTTGTCATCCTGCAAAGCCTGAGCCACCAGCTTCCCTTTCAGCTCCCTCCAGGATTCCCCTCACCTCCATGCAGGAATGGCCCTTAGGCACCCGCTGACCAAGGCACTACTTCTGCTGGTCACACACCCGGGCCTCATGCTCAGCAGCTGCCTGGAGTAACTGCAGATTGAGGTGCTGCATTAAGGGGCCCTGAGAGCCCTTGTGATTTCTCCTTAACTGCAAGTGCTTCAAGCACCCTCTAAATGGGTTTAGGGGGTGCAACTGTGATTCTAACAGCAGTCCAGAGATACCTGCTCAGAAGTGTCTCCCATCTGCAGACAGATGTATCGGTTAGAGCCTGCCCTACAACTGTAAAAGGTCTTTTCTCCATTTTTATTGGGTGTTAATTTGGCAAATATATATGCCAAGTTCTATGCAGCATTAAACAACAATAGTTTTGAATATGAAAGCTCTGTCATGTGTGGTTAGCCACTATATTCCAAGCACACAAAAAAAACACTTCATGACATCAACCTACAATTTGATGGAGTGAAATAGGGCTAAATTAGTCTAATGCCTTGCTACTGCTGTATTTGTGCAAAGGATTCTGAAGAATCACTCCAAACAAATACCTTCAGCCATTATAAACTTTTTTCAAGGTTTTTCAAGAAAAAGACTATTCTGCTCCTAGCTATTAATTATTCTAACTCTTCTGTGTTAAGGGCCCAAGTTTGGTGGTGTTCCTAGCCAATAGATGTTTGCAATAAAAAAGTGACAAAATCCAATGACAGATCTCATGTAAATCTCTGTGCAAGGTGAATTCAGTAAGAGCTTGTCATGAATACTAATCTAACCTCCATTTAATTGTATGAAAATCTGATTTTATATCATAGATGCTGTGTTGTGATTCACATAAAAATTTGTTTGATTGAGACCTCTGAGAGACCAGAATATAATAGATGTAGATGAGTTCTCTGTAGACAAGAAGCTGGACATGAGCAGCCTGTGTGTGCTTGCAGCCCCAGAAGGCCAATCGCATCCTGAGCTGCATCAAAAGAAGTGTGGTCAGCAGATTGAGGGAGGTGATTCTACTGCTCTACTCTGCTCTGATCAGACCTCACCTGGAATACTGTGTCCAGCTCTGGAGCCCTCAGCACAGGAAGGACATGGA
>JAAGNO010001271.1:5036-23246 GCA_033439905.1 Ceryle rudis
ATGCACGGAGCTTATTTAATATCTCATTCATTCAGACAACAGATCACATTAGTTTTCTCATTTCTTTTCTGTAATTTTTTTCCCTTTGTTCTTCTTTAAATTGTCCCTAATCAGAAATTTGACAAAGCCCCTCATCTTCTCTGGACAGAATTCAAAAAAAACCAGAAAATGGAAAAAATAGACCAAAGAGTCATCATTTCCCTCATGTTAGTGGAAGCAAGAGGAATCCCCATCTAGAAGCTGAGTACCCTGAGACCCCTGCAAGCTGAGGTTGCAGGCCACCCCTGGGAAAGGGGCACAACATCTATGTGCAATGAAAACAAGCCCCGGTCAATGCTTCTGACTCAGTGGTGGGGAGATGCAGCTACTTAGGGATCTGGACACCTGTGGGTGACTGCCTGTGCCTGCTGGAGCCCCTTATCTTCCATATTCCCCTGTCTGGAGCAGGCTGCCCAGAGATGACCTTTCAGGGAGGAGCAGAGGGTCTCGGGTAGGATGCTTGCCATACAGATCTTCACTGTCTGAGAGACACTGGTGAGGGAAGAAAGACAAAGCTTCAGGCATCGTTAAAAACAGTTTTTCTTCCAGCAGAGGGAAGGAAAAAAAAAAAAAGGGGGGGGGGGGGGGAGAAATGCCGTGCAGAATAGTGAAGATCAGAAGAAAACATCACATAATATAACCAGATTTTTGTGTGGGAGAAATAAGCATTGACAAAATTCACATGTCTGAAGGGAATTTAATTGAAAGATTAAACATAAGTCAAGGCTCAGAGGCCCAACAGCAAAATATATCATGCATTAAAAGTAGCAAGTCATGCTCTTGCTTAGAAGGGACTGTCTTATAAGCACGTGTCTTGTACTGACACAGCCTGATTAGACTGCCAATAAGTAATTTAAGGCATCTTATTAACCATGAATTTTTAACGTTTTTTTTTACAAAACAACAAAGTACATGTCAAAGCAAGTAAAAAATGGTTATAACTAATATCTTTTCCACTGTGCACAGATCTGCTGCACTGATTACTGACTTAAAAAAAAAAAAAAAAAATAGACTGCCCTGGGTCTTGGAGGTGAGAAATGGAGAAGTTCTATTAGATCATCTTGTCCAAGCTCCCAGCTAAAGCAGTGGGCTTTTTCTGTGGATTGTTTACACAAGTTTTCCAGAAAACTTTCCCTTGAACTAAATAAAGTATTGTATAATGTTCTTAGTAATATTATATTTTTCCTGAGCTTAAATAGCTGGATGGATTTCCATGTGGTTATTCTTTTACTGGTAGATATCGGCATAAGGTTCCCATGGCATAACAGTCCAAGACCAGCTCATGTAGCTCCCACTAAATACCCTGCTGGCATAGATAACTCCCGTTCCCCATTTCCTAGAAGAAAGGATTTGGGAGCTATTTAGAGCTTGACTGCTGAAAGAGACTCTGAGCAAGGGAGCAAGCTATGGCTGGAAATGGACATCTGCAACAGAGGTGGACTCCCCCTGGAGAGCCATTTGCTACCCTCTGGGCACAGACAGGGATGCATGTCCCTGGCTTCCAGGTATTACAGCTGTGTGAAAGCAATCACAGAGCCAAAAAAGGAGGAAATAAGATGATTAAAACTTCACGAGATTGTCCATGGGCATTAGAGGGAGCTTTGCTGAGCACGGCAAGGTGTTGTTGAGAGAGAAAAAACCCTCAATATTAATATTAAATCTTATGGAGTCTTCCTTAAAGAAGCATGTTAATATTGCGCTTCAGAGTCATTAGGAGTATTATAAATCATTTCAGAGAAATGTAGGTCACATCCTGAACTAGTGGTTTGATGCATAAGGGAGCCTGGCAGCTTCCAGCAGCCCTGGCTTCAGCTTCACCCTGGAAGTGGCAGGTACCAGTGAGGGACAGAGCAGATGTTTGCAGAGCAGCATGGGAGCAGGTCTTGGCCTAGCTGGAGCCAGAGGCACAGCTCCCATGGCACCACCTTCCTTTCACATACACTCCTCCCAGGGAAAGAGGACCTGGAATATATCTTCTCAGCATTTCAATTATTTATTGGCAGTGGTGTTCCAAAGCTGGGCTGCAGACCCTGTTTCCAGCTGCACTACTCAGCAGGGCAGCACAAGGGGGATGGAGACAGACAGTTGTAATTTCCAGAACAGTGTAATGCAGACAGCGGGGAATAGTAAAACTATATTCCTATTTGTTTGTTTCAGATTTTGTTTTAAATAAAGACAAGGAAAGAGATAGACGTTGTAAGGGTAAAGAGCTGAACCATTATAATTGGGCTTTTGTAATTAGATTAATGAAATGCCAGAGTATCCTGGTCTGGACATAATAAGAATATAGACATTGCAATGATGCTTCATGCTGTGAGAGCAAATAGAAGAGCAACCACATATTTTAGCAAATATTTTCTTGATCTGTACTGAAAGAAAAGAAAGCAACAAGGCAATGAGGAGATGCATCCTGTTTTTCTTCATTGTATCCCTTAAAATAGAGAGAATCACAATGAAAGTTCTTTCGGTTTCGCTAAGGCAAGACTAACAGTAAACTGATAGGAGTACAAGTCTTACCTTTCTTTTGACCACAATAGACTTGGTTTTTAATACTGAAAAGCTAATGTATTTGACTGAAGTAATTTAGCAGGGAATCATTGCACTGCTGATTGCATTTTTTTAGAAGTAGCAGTATTAGTTTTCATCTTCTCTCTACTTTTTACACTGCCAAATTAATTTAGCAGTAGAGAAATAAGAGGATACATAATTGCAATGCAAATGTTACCGTGCGATGGCACAAATACACGCAAATATCCTTGAATGGAAATTTATGTTTCCGTTGTTGAAATAAACTCTTTTAAGGGTGACTAACTCTCCTCCTGGCCACAGATTTCTCCATCAGTCATAAGATTCTTACTAATTGTTGCAAGTCAAAAAACTCTCAGCAAGACTCCTAACAAAGACTTCCACAAAACCTCACAGAACTTTACAGCAATTTCACTTGCATTTTTGATTCTAAAACCAGAACCAATATTGTTCACAGCAAAAACTCAGAACTCAGAATTTCTGCATAGCAGAAAAAAACCAATTGTGTGATACAGTGAGTATTTTTGGTATATCATATCAAACATATATTAATAGTCCATTAAAAATAAGCACAAAAAGGTAGCTTTGTGTTGCTGTGTTCCATTATGAAGAAGTTACAATGGGTCCACGTGACAACAGTTGATAGCCTGTAGGCCAGCCTAGCAGTGGGAGCAGCTACTGGCTCACTCCTCCAAGCTGGACAACAAGGCTCCAGCCTGAAAGTCTCAGGGCTGCTTTGGAGAGTGATTGATGTCACTGTTCTATTTCTATCTTTTCTGTATGGCTCCTTGCCCATGTTATGGCTCTATTAACAAAAATCCACATTTTGTGCTTGTCCAGGTGTGATGCATCTTCTTGTTGACCCGTGGGGTCTTGGGCAAAGGGGATGATACCCAGTGCTGAGGGCAGTCCTCTAGGCTGGAGGTTGCTCTCCACTGCAAGGATGCTCAGCCTGCTTGGAAGTGACATTAGTCTCCCTTAGTAGAGATTGATACATAGCAACTATTGCTCACAACTTCATGGTGAGACTTAATCTACCTGGCTGCTTGGCAAATGGTGCACCACAGTGAAGTTTACAGCTCTGAAATGAGTTTGGACTACGCCTTCCACCACCATAACATCAACGCTGTCAGCTCTCAAGCAACCCCAAATTACTAGTTACATTAAAGAGCTACAGCTTCTTCACTTATAATGCAACCGATTCCTGTCCTCTGACACTCACACATAAAGTGAGACTTATCACACAATTCCTCTGGGGGGGAGAGTAGCCAACAGAGAAGCTATAAAGGCAGTTGAGAAAAAACAACTCACGCTAAACGGAGCACTTAAATGCAGTGTCACAGTATTAATAAAAGCCTTGAACTAGCTTTATATAAATGTTATCTCTACACTGGCTCTTCTGCACCTGCAGGGAAGCAAGTCTACTGGGAAAACAGTGCCGAGCAATGATTTGCCAGAAGGGGTGAAGCGCTTACCACAGTTGTAGCGATAACCTCGGCGCCGAAGCCGAATGCTAATTGCAGCAGGGTTATGCAGAGACGCAGCCGGGCGAGGGCTCGTGGCTGGGCTGAATTTCAATGCTCTAGAAATAATGTGATTATCGTTCTGGGAAAGTTTTCTTCTCAATCATCTGAGTATCTATTAAAATGCAAATTGTCACAGCAATTAAGACTAATTAAAATAAATTTTAAAATGATAATAAGATACCAAAATGGTGTATTTCAAGATGATGAAATACAAGGTTTTCCTTATTACTCATTATGACCTATTTAAATATATTCATTTATCTGGAAATGTAAGAGCCTGGATTCTGGGAGGATACATACCTCATCATTTTATCCTCCTCTCTCTGTATCTTGAAAAGATAAATGCTGTTGTGCTCAATCTCTTTGAAATGCTGCTGAAGAAAAAGCCAAGAATAATTAGATCTGATGGGGCTGTAAACATTTTTAGAGAAAAATAGAATCCCCTTTAGAAATCATCAAAGTAATTATTACACTACAGGAGCTCTAAGCTAGAGAACAAAGTAAGAGAAGAGTATTTGTTCTGGAGGTTATTTTATTTTAGTCAGAAATTGCTGTGTAGTCTGTTTCTTATCTTCCTTCATTAATGTTGTTTTAAGCATGGTATTAACCTACACTAAACATTTCCTTTTTCAGTCTGGGCTTTGTTATTCAAAATAAACTTCGCCTATTTCTATGTACATATCACTGGTAGACTATATGTTGCCTCAATTACAGATGGACTTTGGGGTGCAGGATTATTTTTAGGACTACACTAGCTCACAGATATAGGGCTGCTGTGGGACCTCAGGATGCTGCAGGGTTTTGGGTGATCCTGGGACTGATCCTGGAGAGTGATATTAG
Organism: Ceryle rudis; assembly: GCA_033439905.1. Classification (NCBI taxonomy): domain Eukaryota; kingdom Metazoa; phylum Chordata; class Aves; order Coraciiformes; family Cerylidae; genus Ceryle; species Ceryle rudis. The sequence continues at coordinate 9,968 of JAAGNO010001271.1, forward strand.
GATCTTCTGTGAACAATTAAGCAGGCCCATCATCCCTACAGAGCCTTGGGTTTTGGGTATGTTGGGTACCTAATATCCAGGGAAAGTCAAAGGAACCATGCAATAAGCTTTACACCCAAGTCAAGGAGAGGAGATTTCAAGATTGCACAGCTCAAAGCCATGATAATGTTATGAACATTCCTAATGAATGTGCTTATAAACAACTGTCAAATATTCACCATATTTCTGATATCAAGGACTTGAGGACAGCAATTTCAAACAAATAAATAAGTCCAGTATCATGGTTTAACCCCAACTGGCACCTAAGCCCCACACAGCTGATCACTCCTCCCTGGTGGGATGGGGGGAGAATCAGAAGAGTAAAAGTGGGAAAACTCGTGGGTTAAGGTAAAGACAGTTTAATAAGTAAAGCAGAAGCTGCACACACAAGCAAAGCAAAACAAGGAATTCATTCATCACTTCCCATTGGCAGCAGGTGCTCAGCCATCTTTAGGACAACCAGGCTCTGTCATGTGTAACAGTGACTTGGGAAGACAAACGCCACCACTCTGAATGCAGTCCCTGCCTCCTTCCTCCTCCTCCTTCCCCCAGCTTTATATGCTGAGCATGATGTCATATGGTCTGGGATATACCCTTAGTCAGCTGGGGTCAGCTGTTCAGCTGCACCCCTTCCCAACTTCTTGTGCACCCCCAGCCTGCTGGCTGGTGGGATGAGGAGTGGAAAAGGCCTTGACTCTGCAAGTGCTGCTCAGCAATCATGAAAACATCTCTAAACTGTCAACACTGTTTCCAGTACAAATCCAAAACACAGCCCCATATGAGCTACTATGCAGAAAATTAACTCTATCCCAGCCCAAAACAACACATCCAGCTACATGTCAGAAAAAGCCACAGAATCACAGAATCATTAAGGTTGGAGAAGACCTCCAAGATCATCAAGTTCTGAAGTATCACACCTACACAGTTTTTGCACACCTCCAGGATTACCTCAGTCCAAGTCTCTCTGGATTTTATTGTACAGTCGGTGAAAAAGACCTTTTAACTTTAAACTTTGCCTCTTCTCTTTTCTCTAGGTAAGATTCTGGGAGCTTTCCAGTTTCATTCTTGTGTGAGGTGAGCAAACATATCCAAACAGACCCACCTGTCTGACTCCTTGGTATTGTGTCAAAGGGCTTGTGTGCTTGAGTTTGTTGCAACAAATAAAAATCAATGCATTTTAAATGGGAAAACATTTCCATCTGTATTACTGTAGTTACAGATGTGGAAACAACATTAGTCACAGTTTGCTGAGTGAAAGGCATTTTTGCCTTAGTGCTCTTTTGTGATTCCAGAAGCTTCTGTGACACTTCAGACGCGAACAACTGCTTCCATGAAAATAGAAAGCCTAAATGTCCCCATGTAGATGGTAGCCATCATTGCAGAATGTGAATGCTCATATTAATGCATTGCATTTCCTAACAGCCCTATGAGGTACAAAACTGTCAGATTCTAAGGACATAAAGCACAGAGATTAAATTACTTAACCAACTCCCATAGCCTGGTTTTTGATAGATCCAGAAAATTAACTCAGAATTTCTCAGTCCCCATCCAATATTTTCATCTCAGAATTAACATTATCCAAGTAATCTCTCTTCCCAGCACAGGGATTGTGGAAGCAATGGGCCGTCAGGGATTGCTGTAGATACCATGTTCCCCCTTGGGTAAGGACTTTGCATTTTTTCTTTTGTTCCATGCACACACCAGGCAGAGCAAGACCAAGCACATGAATCCACAGAAGTAATGTCAGCCTACAGCTCTTGGGTAAAGCATTAAACAATTTTTAATCCATAGATGAGGCTTTGGCTTTCCTTTGAACCTGAAAGGTGGGACTTACAACAGGATAATGTTGAACAGGATCACAGCTTGCCCTGCCCTTCATCACAGAGAAACTTTTCACCTACGACTTCCCAGAATTGCTCCTGTGAGGTCTCCTATCCATGTCACAGCCTCACCGTATCCAACCACACTGCAAATTCTGAGTGACAAGACTGGGGCTCAGACCATTTGCCTGAAAGTCTCAACATTTGTGCCACATTTCTGACTGGTTCACTGATTTGTCTGAGGCTTTCTCCCCTCCTCATTTTTTGGGGGAGGAAAAGTACCATTATACTGGCATTCACAGTGATGAAGGCCATGGCAGTCCCTGCTTAGCGTTAGGCATTTACAAATTATGAAGAAGAAACCCAGATCTGTTTGTTTTACAAGCCTAAGAGAAATAGAAACAGAAATAGAAATAGAAATGTAGAAACAGAAAGAAGTGGGGTTTTTTTTTTCAGTTAGGATAGTTCTAATTTCTTTCCAGATTAGAGTAACAAATAAGCAGAAATGAACCTGCCAGCTGCAATCTCTTCAAAAGGAGTTCAGAGGCTGTTCTTTTATCATTTTTGTTCTTAAGCATGCCACATTCACTGTATAAAACTATAAATCACTGGATTTAATGACAATAAAACAATTCTTTTGTAATATTTTGATACTATACATAGAGAAAAAAGGTGACAGCTAAGAAGAGTTCATCTGTGCAGCAGCTATTTCTTCATCCCATTTCTTTGCACTATCCAGCAAAATGAATAAAAGATTCCAGACTATCTTACCAATACCACATTCAAGTTTATGGAGCATTTTTTACCTTGAACTGTGTATCAGATCAAGAAATAGTCTCTGAAATATTTATGGAAACCTTTGGAAAACAATGTCATGTTTCGAGTACATCTCCAAACAGTGGTGGGTGTGTGACTCCAAGAGCCACAGCTCAACCTCACACTGATCTGAGTATTTTTCAGCTAGTACCAGTATTTATCAACCAGTACAATCCCTGCTTTTTAAAAGTGATTTTAACCAGTGTCAAGATCTGAGTATTTTGAACTCTTGCCAGTATAGAAATATATAGCAAGTATTTCTGTAACAGAAAGATTTTTAACAGCCAGTAGATTTTGTTCATGCACGAAAAAACAAAACAAAACAAAAACCAAACCAGCATAATATACCAGAAAGGACCATTAGTTTTTCTTTCAGTCATAATACTGCAAATATAGCCTCGTCCAGGCTATGATTTGTATTTCTGTAAGCCCACTGAAAACTTACCACAATTTTGTGTACCCCAGCTCCTATCTGAGTGGGTTTGAGAATTGCTGTTAATCACACTGAGAACAATTAAGATTGTCCAGAAGGAGACTTTGCAATGGATGTGAGCCTACAATTGGCTGAGAACTCATCATCTTTGCTAATGTATGAAAGTTTTAATGTGGTCATTCTGGTGCGGCTGGGTTTTCACCACTTAAGAAATATCTCATGTCTAAGATGATCCCCAGCAGTTTTCTGGAGCGATCTCCAGAAAACAACAGGATTACAGAAGTGCTGCATTGCTCTTTGTGACCTTCACCAGCTGATGAAAGCATCCAAGAGAGGAAACATTTGCCTATCGGTGGGACATGAAATCCAGGAATGACAAAATTTCTCAATACAGGTTGCTAGAGGAGAAACAACCATTCCAAGTCTAGCCTGGAATTTTTCCTAAGCCTGCTGACCCCATACATATGGGACTAGACAGACTTGTGCCCCATCACATGGCAGGGCATTCTCTGACTGGCAGGTTTATTCGTTCCTGACATGGGAAGGAACATTTCAGATGGACAGAGATCATGATTTTAACTCCACCATGCTGTATATTTGTATGATTCCCTCACTAGTTATTCTGCTTTCTGCAAATTGTCAGCTGCAATACTTCTGAATACAGCAGGCTGCAAGATCTTCACTGCTGTGTAGTTTGGGGGCTTTTTTGTGTTTTGAGGGTTTTTTTCCAATTAAGTTAGTTACTTTGCTAAAGCTTAACTGTTTCAATGGAGGGTATTGATTTTTTAAGGTTTCTGGGGACTGTGGTGATTTCTCTGGCCAGTTTCAGGAAAGAAAAAAAAAAAAAAGACTGAATAAAATGCCTGTTGGAAAATGGATGCTTTGACAGAATTCTGCTCTAAAAATGTTTGAAAATGTGAGTAGAAAATGGTGTGAAAACAACAACAATTTGCAAAATATGTCAGAAATTGAAACTACCATTCTTCATCCATCTCTGCTTCTGGAAGCAGTAACATGTGGACTAAAGAATGACATTATGAATCAAAAAAATAATTACAATAAAAATATCAAAGAATCCAGATCAAATAAGTTGTAAATGCCCTCCAATACACTTAAATGAAACTCTCTTTTGATAATTAACAGTTCACAGTACAGCAGACATCCTATGCAATTCTATAATAATTTGCAATCTTGCAGTAGGTGACTATCAAATAAATTTTTCTTTTCTAGATGAATCGACTTCAAATATTTTATTGCCAAAACACTTTTCTGGTTTGTTTTATACTCAGTTATCAAGAGCCTTAAAAGAATCGTTCAGAACACAAATTTTTTAACATTTAAAATAATCAATAAACAATTCTATGAAATATGATATTAGCTATGACTAATAACCTGAATAGAAATTCAAGTTGATGAGCCACTGGTATGTGTTCCACCATACATGAAACCTACTATCTTGTGTGTCACAGCATTTCCAGAAGGATGCTGGTTTCAGAGCAAGCCTTGCTTTTTCAAAAGCGGATTTAAAGAGTTTATACACAACTTATTTTAAATGAGAAACTTCAATGAATTAGCTTCAGTGTAATTTGCTGTGTCATATTCTGTTTGTATGAAGATTTTAAATTTAAACAACAATGTATGGAGTAACTTCGTGGTACCTCACCTTTCTCACCTAAATCTGGTTGGGTTAGTGGAATTTTACTTATTCGGTCAAAACTGTTACAATTTATAGAAGGATCTTTTGTTTAACTTCTGGAGAAAAGGACTTAATATTGCAGAAGCCCGGAGGATTTAGATGTTCAGCACCATCCATACTCCCACTGGAGGAGCAGTCTTCATACCAAGGAAAGAAAATATTAATAGTTGAGGGAACCAATGCCAAAGACAAATGTATCTCCTATTTTTACTGTCACGGGAGACCAGACTTTGAATAAGTTGAAATCATGTTTAGAAATCTGCTTCAATACTCTAAGCTCAGATGACTAAAGTAAAAATATTGTAATGAGCAGTAGATTACAATAAATCTGCCTCTCATTAGAATAGATAAAGAGGTTGCGAGTAAGTTAGATTTTACATAGAAATGTCAAATGGCAGATGACTTATCATTCACCACTGAGTTGAAAGCTGCTCATACTGCAAGAACAGAAATTTCATTTCAACCTATTTCAATGTAAATTGATCTTTAAGGGCCATTATAGAAAATAATCTTCAATAAAGTGGTTCTGAACATGTCCAGAAAAAGCTATTAGAGCCTTTGCAGATGACAATTTTACTTGATGAAGGAAAGTTTACATAATCCAACATAAGAGCTGTTCACAGCCCTGGTAAAATTAATGCACATGGGTGTGATTTTCAAGTCAAAAGCCTTTTTAGTTTCGTGTATTATGTGTATTATTTGTGTATTATTTTAGTTTTGTGGAAGATCTGAATGAGTTATTACTCTACCATCTGTAAATAAGAAGGTGAAGCTGCGTCCTCCTGCATAATCTACAGCAAAGGCATATGTAGGTCTGACTGAAAACCAGTAACTTCCCTCTGAGGAAACTTTTAAAGGAAATTTTGTCTCTTCCATATCACTTTTTCACAACTTTCTATTTTTTAAACTAACCACTACAAGGTTTTACAGATCAAAATCTTTTACACCACAGAGTATCTTCCCCTGTTATGACCACATTAACTCAAGTTTGGCTTCATCCCAGAAACAGACCAAGCTTTCCTTCTCACACTATTAATTAGCAGCAGCCTAATTTCTCAACAGACAAATCTGGTTTTGATCAGCACTGGGACTCATCAGACCACTTTTTCCCCAGCAGACATAAGCAAGCATGGAAGTCTAGAAGACAGCAGAAAAATGCCTGTCATGTACCGCTGGTTTGAAAATTTAGCAGAAAGCCCTTGTTTACATCATATAATTAATGGAGGAGTCCCTGGTAACTATATCACACTTTTATCAAGCAGAAAGATATAGGTGAAAATAAACCTGCCCTGTGTATGTTTGGTATTGTGCAATTTAAAGATGAATGCCAGTAACAGGGTTAGTAATGAACTGTGCAGGTTGTGAGAGAGATCTAAACGAGCCCCACCTCTGGTATTTTTGATTTTCAGTATATAAAGAAAAAAAAAAAAAAAGAGAAAAGAAGAGAAGACAGTCTCTTAGGCAACTCAGATTACATTAGATCCGACCAACAAGCAGGATACTCAGATCAAAGAGCCTAGCTCTTTGGCAGTACTCTAAGTACTTGGCACCACTCTTGGGGTGGGGATCACGCTGTGTACCCTCTGATCCATCAGCAGTCGCCAGATGAAGACAATGGCACTTACTGGAGACCACCTAACCATGCAGAAAGGGTTTGTCTGCAGCTCCTGCCTTTGATTTGCCCCTGCTTTACAGCCCAGAGCACACAGCCCCAGCCCATCTCCATCACTGCCAGGGTCACATCAGCTCTGGGAGCTACTTCAGCAGCAGTGTGGGTATGGCTGATTTAGGCAGAAATCAGTTCTCCTACATTACCTTGTGGCCAGGGGAAGATGAAGTGATGGCAGCTGCTCTGGAGAAGATTGTACTTCTGCAATGGTCATATGTATGTCCTCATTGGTGGCTGTGAGAGAGGTCTAGGCATTAGCAAGATATCTCTGACAAACCTGAATGTTATTCGCTAAAAGGTTTCTCTCCTCTAACAACCCTAATTTCTCATCCTAAATCAGCATCTCGTTAAAAGTCATTTTACCGTTCACAGCTGTTTGCTTCAGTCATTAATCTCCTGGGTGGCAATCTGTCAAACGCTTTTAGATTACTAATTTTTAAATACCTGTTATTTAGCTGAGCCTCCTTACCTGGCCTAGCCTAAAGTCAGGGATCAAACAACAGCAACTCAAGGAAGCCGAGATTTGCAATACAGCCAAATTGATCTGCTGCATTTATGGAGCTGAATATTGGTTTAGGAATGTTGTCCATGTTCACAATCAGTCACGTAATAAATTGAAATCACTGTCATGAAAAACTGAAACACCTGAAATAAGAGCTATTTTCATGTGTTCTGTTCTTTTTAGAAAAAAAATAAATAAAAGATCAGAGCAGGGAAGCAACTATTCATTTACAAGATTTCAGGCTGTACTGAAAAATAACTAGAGAAGTATGAAAAACTGATAGCTTGTACAGCTACAGCACATCAACCTGTGTTGATCAGTTAAATACAGCAAAATGCAAAGATCAAATAACTGCGCAGGAATCACAGATCCAGCAGCAAAGTAATCTGCAGTATAGCAACGTAAATTATGCTTAATGATAATAGAGGAAGACAGAAAGAGAAGAATGAGAGGCAGAATAACATGTTCACCTCTTAGGCCACTTCAGTTAAAATTTGAATTGCTAAAAAGAGGGGGGAAATTATTCTCTGTCTCATTCGTAACTACTACAGTTCTGCTCATAAAGTATTCTAACTGCTATTAAAGTAATTGAATGAATGAAACTGTTTCCAAAACAGATCTGATGTGTTGATGCAAGTTAAACGGCAACATTTTAATTCAAACTCACAAACCCGAGCTGCAGCCCCAGAGCTGCCGCGGCCGGGCTGTGCCTGCGGAGCCCGCAGCGGGCGCGTAGCGGAGCGCGGCGCGGTGCTGCCACCTCGCGGGACCGGCACCGGGACCGTTCCCTCCCCGGGTTGCTCTCTCCTCGGACTGTCGCCTCCTCGGGCTGCCCCCTTCCCTAGGCTGTCGCCTCCCCGGGCTGCCCGCAGAGCATCCCCTTACAGCTGGTTTTCAGACGCTCATCTCGGCGATGTCTGTCAGCGTGTGGCTGCAGCTCCCAGCAGACCGAGGGACCCCTTGTGGCTCCAGCTCAGGTGCATCCTCCTCACACGTTCTCATTTCTAGGGTTTTTTTTTTGCTTATGCTGCAGTTCTTTTGGCCCATTCTAAAAATGGAGAAGCATCAGGTGTGCAAACAGGACATCTGTTAGGTTTGTTTTGCTGCTTTGATTTTGTGGGATTTTCTTCCTCTTTCCTTTTTTTTCCTTAGGATTTTGTTTTGTTTTGTTTTGTTTCTTCTCCACAGAGACAGAATTACAAAGTGCTGCAGCAGCCTGCAGCCCTGGGAGGCAGCTGAAGCTTGGCTTAGCTGTTGTGTGACCTTGGGCAAATAGCATGCCTGTCTGCTCCGCTCCCCTAAGACACAAGTCCATGTCATACACGTGGTAGCTTTAAACAAGGCAGCCTTGGTATAGAAAGGTAAGAGGTGGAGCAATGTGAGCTTCTGCTTCTGTCCACCTACCTGCTATCTGAGCTGCTGTCAGAACCTGAGTTGGTTTGTCCAGTTTAAAGTAAGGTCTAAAATAGAGAAGTTGAAACTTTTTTTTTTTTTTTTTTCACTTTTCAAAGTGCTATATGTGCAACCACCAAAAATAATGGAAACCTTTGAAGTCGCTATGCAATATCCTAAGCATGAACTGAAGAACAGGGAAATGCTTACAAGTTGTGCTGCCATTACTTTGCACACTGTTTTTCGTCTGTTTACTTACTCTCTTTAATTTGTTGATGCCCTTTCCTCAATGCAGTTCTGAACAGAGGATATCTCCAAGCACCTCAGGGAAAAACTCTGAAGATGTTAGATTTTAAAAAGCTTTTTTTAAATCTCCCTCCCTCTCCCACCTTACCAAATGCTTTTTACAAGTCTATTAGCCTCATTAAAGAGTCAAAAGAAAATCCATCAGCACTTTAAGTGTTTTCTCTCTAGTGGCTCTGAGATATTTATGGACTTGGAAGATGCACATTTAGGGCATCCCAGACAGTGATAAGAATGTATAGGGACCTGAAGACTCAGTATGCTTTTTAACTTTGCAGGCTAGAAAGACATATATTAATTCACTGTCATCCTGTTAAACCACAACAATTTATACTCTTCTCCAAATCATGTTCAGTTTTAGCAAAGTTTATCATTATAGTATCTAATATGTCACTTCTGGGAGAGAAATGTCTTTAGTGCTGAGGGTATTGTGTCTCAGGAATGGCTCCCTCAAGCTACTGAAAAAGCCGATGTACACAGGACTGGTTAGTGTTTTCCAGCAGCCTGTTAGATTTGGCTTTAAAACATCTTTACTTCAAAAGATTATCTTTCCTCTAAAGGTGGTTGTGCCACTCATGAAGGGCATCTGTGATTAAACCAGCAAACAGTCCTTGCCTGTGTGGGCTATGGGTAGGAGATCAGAACACATGGGAGATTTATGGCTATTTCTAATTTCCTGCATGCCATTTGCCAGGAGCAAGTAGGGTTCAAGAGAAAATACCCTGGCCTTTGCCAGGCAACTGCTGGATTGGCTCTGCCAGCACCGAGCAGCTCTTTCTAGACAATAGAAGAAAAAGCTGAACTCAGCTTGTTCACCTTGTTGAATCAATGGATTACACAGAGGTGTGATCTGCTTTTATTTGACAGCGTGGCTCTAGGGAAAAATCAGTTAATGCAGATTTGATCCAGTATTCACCAGGGAGATTGCTAGTCCACGTGTTGGAGAAGGCACTGAGGACAATTCCTGTTTTTCATCTCTCTGGCGTGTTTGACAGTTTGGATTTCTGCTTACTGGTTCAGATGTTTGTAGTTCATCATCAATAGGTCCAAACCTCAGTTTTTCATCCAGACTTGTTTTTTGCCAAGAGAGTAGACCTACACAGTTTCTTGAAGCTTCATATGCCTCATCAGTACAGCAGTTAGGCTGCATGGCCAGCACCTGAGCAGAAACACATTGGCTTACACTGGGGAGAAGCGGCAGCTGGAGCCTCAACAAAGGCAGGAGCATCTGCCAGCAGCTCTGGCCTTTCCCATTTCCTATCTTTGGCAGATACGCTCAGGCAGCGCACGTTGCCTTGATTGAAACAACCACAAAGTTGTGTTCACAGTAACTGCAACATGGTATCTAGGGCACATCCCGTTGCTGGCTACAGTTGCCGGACTGCAGACCTGCTTCTGCTCTGAAGCCACAGGTGCTTTTGTGTGACTTTGTCAATACTGGAAAAATTCAGACATGACTTGTTAGTGTCAACACAGTAGCACAAAAATGGGTCGTAATAGCTTCAAGGACCAGAGCTGCCTTCTAGCTGATTGCTCAGGAGCATTGGCACGAGGCTGGGTACCCCTGGCTCATGCAGAGTGCTAGGGGACAGTTTTCTTCTCCAAGGTTCAGAGTTACCATCAGTGATCATTTGGAGGATTCAGTTCAGTCTGAAAACCTGCTGTTGGCTCATTCCTGCTCCATAACAGCTGAATCACATGGGCTTGTTGTCTACCCCGCACAGAGAGAGATGTATAACAACACCTAAAGTAGATGTCACTGAGTGGGAACCAGAAGGCACAAAAGCATGTCAACAGTAACATTTACCCAAGCTAACACCTTTAGTTAGAAGCAGGGAGTGTTGGGTCAGGAGGAGTCCCAGACTTGCTCAGAGCTAGCTTGGGTAACTTCAGAAGACCAATGCCTTATGCTGCTCCAGTTTTACTGTAGATAAATCTTTTGCAAGTCACAATGCGAGTAAAATTTCCTGATTTTAGACAAGAAATTGGAGTTCGAACTACTGCTGCATGAGCTGTTAAAGCCTATTTGCCCTGATTTTGCACAGTGACTACATCTACCAGGCAGTGCTGAAGACTGAAGAATGAAAGTAGAGACAGAGAGGACTAATCCCTCATTTTGCTATCACAGTTCATATTCTCTGTTCTTTAAATTCAGACCTGAGGTTGCAGCTTAATATAGATATCACTTAACACAATTATTAAGTGCGTGGCATACAGCTGAGAGTGCAAAGTTTTGGTTAAGAGGACAGCCCTAATGCATTTTCCTTCTTTGTACTCACATAAGTGCAGCCTCACATAAGTACTGTGATATTTACAGTACTTTGGTAAATAATCTGACATGCTTCACCACTTCCTCTTTAAGAAGTACTGAGCTATGCTGAAGCATAAATTTAATATCCTCCATTCACATAAAGTCTGTCATCTAAGCAAATCCTATAATGGTTGAGAGATTTTACTAGGAGCACAGATTTCTTGACATTCATGCCATGTACGAACAGTTTTACTTACATGGAGATGCAGACGCTTTTTAGGCTGCATTAGCAGAGCAAAGAAGGACTTTGCAGGAGAGAAGAAATGCAAGTTAACTGAAAGGAATCATCTTGGTAGAGGGAGCATATTGCTATTGCCTGGAGTAGACTTGACATGGTTAATCCATTATTATTCACTGAAAAATTCCTTTGAGGACTAACAAGGCATCTAAATCACTTATTTGTCACTGAAAGACAATTTCTTCACTTGCAGTATGTCCCCTTTCAGACAGCAAACAGGCAGACCACATCTAAGCCAACCAGTGAGCAGCCAGCGCTTCTTCCTTCATCCCTGCACAGTCAAACAAGTTGATGAAAAGTCACTGACCTCTGCAAAACCTGCTTATTCTACCATTTCTGGCAAAAAACCACTGCTTGAAGGAGTGCATCAAAACAAATCCTCAAATGACGTTAGCCTCGTGTCTATTTAAAAATTGAAACAGGAATAAACTCAGTGTCATGAACCAGCAACAAGGGCCAAGGTCATTTCAGAGTGAGCTTCTATGTACATAAATGTAATTCTAAACTCAATTAACACTTAAAGTGCATCTCTTAGTGATTGAAGTGCTGAAGTTTTAAGGGAAACAGAAATGCCACGATGAGAACAAAATAACATGATGAAGCTGCGATGAGTTCCTGCAATCTTACCAGGAGAGTTTTCTAATCTTCTACCTACAACAAAAATCTGAGAGAAATTTTAATTTTTAAGATGAATTTTCACCCCACTGGAAATTAATTTCAAAGCAGCTTTGCAAGTTCCACTGTTTTCCTCAGTCCCTTAGTAGAGAATGATTATTGATTCAATTAATTACTTAGGAAGATAGGTTGAGTTTCAGGTTAAACTGCACCTCATAAAAATATAGTCTCATACAAAAGGAGAGACAGAAGTGATTACCAACTTGCAATTCACTTTCTTACAGGTACATTTATTGTGTCAGCACTTGTTCAGAGTAAGCTTGTATGGTTTGTATGTAACAAAATCCATGTAGTTCAACGCTGATCCAGAAAATGCAAACAGCACTCTACCGTGAGCACCTCATTCCAGTGGAGGCATGATTTCCTCAGGAGGCCTTCCCAAGAGCCTGATCTCCAGCGTTTTTACTGAATTGTATAAACTGCAAGTGAGAGAAGTGCTTGCTAGGACCAGGAATGGAGCTGTGTGCCACACGCTGCAGCTGACAGCAGTCGTCTAGCTGCTACAGCCTTGGGGCAGATGGCTCTACAGAACAGTCAAGCTCAAAAGGGAAACTACAGGCGTTTGAGCCCCTTCACTTTGGTAAATCTCTGAGCACATGTCTGAGGTCCTGCCCCATGGGCTTTTTGTCCTCTTAACGCACTGCACCATGTCTTGCTGCATTTTAAATGTGAAGACTAAGAATTTTGTCTCCCCACTCTTAAGAAGCTGAAGGCTCCAGTTGCTGCAGCTGTGACCCATAACCCTACCAGACACCACCTCACGGAACTGAGGAGCTTCAGAGGCAAAATCTTCTTTTTGAACCTAAGTTTTTTTCACTAAGGATATGAACAGGCTCTTGTGACTGCAAAACGTTTAGGTCTTGTTAGTTTTTATTACAGTACATTTACTACTTGACTTCCAAAGGCAGTTGCAGGAATTAATGAGTCCTATGACCAACAGCAGTATTGATACAGTTGGCAGCTAATATAATCTTTAATATGACACTCAGAGTTACAGTAAAGACTGTAAAAACTTTACTAAGGTCGTCACTGGGCTGAAATGTGGAGGCCAAATACTAAGGCTAGGGAATGGCTCCTTCTATAGATATTCATGAGTGAGGCTTGCAGGAAAAGCACTGTGTAAAACAGGTCCCCGTCCCTCATCCCCCCCCCCGAGTATGTAGTATCTATTCTAGGACTGAGAACATATCCAACCAACACATTTTTGTTTATACTGCCGAAGGGGCAAATTCTAGTAAAAAGGGATCATTGTGACAGTGGAGAAACAGGTTCTCCTAAAGCTTTCTCACAGCTTTGTGAAAAATTGTATCTCTCGGTTTTCAGTTCTGATCCTCAAAACAGTCTGGTATGAAAAACAGGGATTTTGGAAGACATTCCAGGAAATA